>WBMN01000011.1:0-219295 GCA_010367425.1 Teratosphaeria destructans
ATTGCCTATAAGAGTGTTAGATCTCTATTAAGTGTCGGATCTTAATTCAACATATACTAATATTAAGACTATTTTTAAAAAGAGCCTACTATTATCTAGTTATCTATAACGATATATTCCTAGATACTTTTTAATAGTACTACTACTTAAGATTCACATGGTGCGACTAGTGTAAGTAATTATTGCGATTATAGTAGAGTCTCTAAAGATGTATAGTAGGAAGTAGTTGCTGTTTCAAGAGTAAAGTCAAGCCTGTACATACAGCGCACCGCTATGCTAGACCCTGACGACAGCTTGCATGTGATTTGATGATTGCAGTACACCTGCTCTTTCAGTACAGCACACTCTCGCGATGGTAAGGAAGAAATCGGAAAATAACGCCCAGACTTACAACTGACGATGTGATATCTCAGTCGGCCCTATACAACTCAGCACTCCGGCAATCCAAGTCTATTCGCGCCGACCTCGAGGCGCTCGCCAACAACTCCTCCTCAAACCCGACGGCGCTCCAAGGCCAACTCGCAACCTCCCTCACCTCCTTCGCCCGGACCCTCGACGACTACCAGAAGAACATCGACGTCGAGCTGGTCCCTGAGAACGTCACAAAAGGCCAAGAGCGAATAACCAAATTCCGTTCCGACCTCCTCGAATTTAGAGGTCGCTTCGCCGAACTCAAGCACGAACGCGAACAAGCTCAAGACGCCTGCGCCCGCGCCGAACTCCTTGGCCGACGTCCGCACGCCACCCAGACCCCCGAAAACCCTTACAGCGATGCATCCCTAAACGCTCGAACAGGCGCCAACATCAACCCTCTCTTCCGCACCCCAAACAACTCCCACCCGACGTCCACCCCTGCCTCCAACCCCTACAGCGCCACCTACGCATCGCCCTACGGTCTGGGCGGAGATGAGGCGAGGGAGAGCCATGCGTTGAGGGAGAACTCTTTCTTCGGGCAGGCGAATCAGACCCTGGATGAGTATTTGGAGAGGGGGAGGGCGGTGCTAGGGGATTTGGGCGATCAGAGGGAAGTGTTGAAGGGCACCCAGCGGAAGCTGTATGATGTCGGGAGGACGTTGGGAGTGAGTGGGGATACGATTAGGATGGTCGAGAGGAGGGCGAAACAGGATAAGTGGATTTTCTGGGGTGGGGTGGTGGTGTTTATTGTGTTTGTGTGGCTTGTGTTGAGGTGGTTGAGGTGATGACGAAATATTTGCGGTATTGGGACTGGAACGCATTGCTCACTGCGATGGTGCCGTGATCCGTGGCGATGTTCCGACAAGCTGCTCTACTGCCAGGGCCCGTACACCGGGATGACGAGCCACCATGACTTCACTGGCTGCTCCGTATCTGATGCGGAACCGTCTCGACAGAAGCCTTTCTGGCCTAGCGGCTCACAAGTGAACGGTGTCACGCCGGTGAATGTCTTGGCAGAAGCTCCAAACCGAGGTCGCGCATCCTCACGGATCAACTCGCTACCAACTCATCGCGGCATCTGGTGATCCGAGACTCTTGAGACGCGGGCGAAATTGCTGCGACTACTCAAGACTCGAGATCTTCGACAGCATTGGAGGTGTACACCACCAGTAAGCCACGATCAGGCTTCGGCTCACTCAACTGGGCGTGCTGTTGCTCACGCAAGCCTTTCCTTGAGGTCCGGCTTGAGTAGAAATACGCGAAGCATCTATCCAAGCCGAAACCGGCAAGGAATACAACCTGCCAAGGCTGCGCGGATGACTTGGCCGTGACAAGCTCTGCGGTCAGGTTGCCCTCACTCAGGACGTAGCGATGCTACACTCACGTGGCCAGTTCCTTGGACGTTCATGGCCATCAGCGGCCCCACAACACTCAAGCTGCATTCTGGTATCAACAAATCCAAAAGGCTCGGTTTGGTACCGCCCGTCTAAGGCTGAAGGGAAGTGATGCTACACCTCAGGCGACATGCCTTACGACTTCATGCGAGAAGAACGACACTCATTCAGCGTTCGTGCTCCAGGACGCTCCACTACTGTCAGCATGACAGGTGACGGTGCTCCGCAATACAATCTCGCTGTCCCAACGCAGCAAACTTTTATAGTTGAGGAGAGTCGTCCACTAGCACAGCCAAACGTCAGCCTTACTGCGCGACGCCAGAAACATCCACATCGTGCGACGTACGGTCAGGACGGGTCTATATTCGTTCGCTGTAGCATCACCCAACCGCCTTTCCTCGTAAGGCCTCGCCATACACAAGCTCCGTGACATCAAGAGAGCTACCTACATGACCATGCACCGAAAACAAATCCCCAATCCGCGTCCCGTCTTAAGCCGTGCACTCACCGAATCACCCATATCTCCAATCAAGCCGAATAAAAAAAAAAGCAGCTCGCCTCACTCCTGTCCCTCTTCTCCCTCGCCCTCCCAACCATACACACATCCCCTGCCCCTCCCTTCTCCATCCTCACCAATACCACCCCGTGCGTCTCCAAGAAATGCCTGTATCGCCGGCGCACCGACCCCGTCATACCGCCCTCGACGAGTAGTGAATGATACGGTCTGTTCTGCTTCATGTGCAATTCCCGAGCAGGCAACATTGAATTCCAAGTTGCACGGGAGGATGACAGAAGAGTAGGTAATCACGGTCGGCGAAAAGAGACTGAGCACAGAGGGCATAATCACATCATTATTGTAACAGTTGCAACTAGCTGGAGAGACTTCTCCGCCCGCACCCGCGCCCGCGGCTGTACAAGGGAAACATCCGTGCGACGGGAAAGACTTCCTGATCAGAGACCTATATGCAGCCCGTTCATAACAACCACAACAATGCCCCAAGCTGAAAGAATTTCCCAAAACCATCACCCCACAAAGTGCCGTCACCATATCCCATCCATCCAGGGACTCCCAAAACCATGCACAGAACCCAGCCGACCTCCATCACTGAACGCCTTCATTCCCGACACCCGATACCCATGGAATACCCAAACCCCATGCCAAGACCAGAAACAAAAACCACACTACAGCAACCCCTGCAACACAGCCTCGGTGGCACTCCCGATAAACATCTTCCTGGCGTCCAGATTGACGCCCCCGAACCGCCGCTCCAACTCCCCCTTGATCCCCTTCTTCGTGACCCGCATCAGATCCGCCTCCAGCAGGATCGCGCGGATCTCCGCCAACAACGCGTCGTCGCTCGGCAACATCTCCGTCGCGCCAGGGGAGGCCTGCCGCTGCGGCTCGTTGTTGTTGGGCCCGAGCAGCGAGTACGACGACATGGGGCGCGGCTGCATCGTGCCCATGCCCATGCCCATGCCCATGCCCGGGTCCGAGAGCAGGGACATGCGGCTGCCGTTGTGGTGGTGGCCGGGGAGGAGGTCGAGCTGCGAGGGCGTGCGGGAGGCGTACCCGCCTTGCTGCAGGCCGCCGCCGTAGTCGGACGCCGCATGCGTGTGGACTTGGTACGGGCCTTTGGTCGCGTAACTGTGGCCCGTGACGCCGGACATTATGCTCTGTGCATCACCAAAGTCAACACGCCCACCAGCCTGCGTGCTCGCCTCCCACAACTCCGCCTGGTACTCCTCCCACCGTTTCTTGGGGATACTGTCCGGATCGAATTTCCCCTCGTCGCTGACGAGAATCTGTTTACCCTTTTCGCCAGTAATCATACGCGTGTTACCCCAAGAAAAGTCGTCCATTTTCCAGAACGCATACAGCGGCAATCCACACGAGAAGATAGGCGTCGCGCAGATGTAGATCAGCATCCAGCCCACCATCTCCCATTTTCTGCGCACGATGAAGATGATGGCCTGCAGACCGTATATAGCTCCGAGGAGGATGAAAGCGGTCATCGGTATACTGGAAGGGTTACGGACGACTTCGACGATCAGGTAGGCAATGTAGCCGACAATGACCGGTTGGACGAGCGTGGAGAGCAGGTCGAGGAAGACGACGAAGCGCATGCTGAAGCAGCAGAAGCCGCAGAGTTGGTTCAAGGGAATGAGCTCCATAAGATTGTGGACTGTGCTGTTGATCCAGCGACGGCGTTGCGACATGAAGACGTTGAAGGTATCCGGGGCGACGGTCCAGGCGTGCGCACGCATGATGTACTTTGTTTTGAACTTGGGGTGGTATTTGAGGAGTAGGGTCGTAAGGTAACGATCTTCACCGAGATGTAAGAGGTTCTTCGTGTGCAGAGTATCGACGCGGATTTCCGAGTAGTCGTTCACAACCTCCTTGCTGACGAAGAGGGGCTTGCCAGACTCCGCGGCGCGGATGCGGTACATGGAGAAACAACCCGGCAAGCAGGTGACCGAGCCGAAGAGCGATTCGAACGCTTTGGTGAGGTTGTGCGAGATGTAGTATTCGTACACTTGCATCATGGTGACCATGGAAGCTTTGGCGTTGGAAATGGCCGTTTCGCCACATACGGCGATGAGCTTGGTGTCGTTGAGGAAGGAGGCGATGAAGCGAGTGGCAGAATCCGGAGCGACCATGGTGTCAGCGTCGATCTGTAGGAGGAATTCGTAGAAGGTGGGATTGACGCCGATGATGTTGCGGATGTGGTGGTGAAGTTCCAGTTCCATGGGGCTCATCGGGAGGTTGTAGTGGACGCGGTTGAGGAAGCGCATCAGGATCATCTGAGAGTCACGCTTACCACGGTTGCCGGGTCTGAAAAGGATGTCAGTGCATATCGAGGTATAGAAGATGGATGACAACATACCTGCTGACCTCGGCCGGCCTCCCGACCTTGACGACCACCACGAACGGCACGATATGTCCCTGCACCTCATACAACCCCGAGTAAACCTTGCCCATATTATGCTGCTTCATGCCCTCGCCCAAGCTCTCAAAACTGAGCGGCTCCGGATCAACCGTACTCGGCACACCGAGAATATCTATCCAGCAGTCAGCAAAGCGATCCACACCCACACGCATCATGGACGATACTCACCAAGCACAATCCTAGGCGTCGGCCTGTCATTGCCCTGTCCGATAATCATACCATCGCAGATGATGAACAACAGCTTCCTCTTGTCATCGTACTTCATGCGCGCGGCCGAATCAATCGCTCGCCTCAAACTGTCCTCGTCCTCCGTATACGCCGGCACGGTCGCGATGACAAAGCGATCCAGATTCTCCGGCACATTCTTCTTCCCAAACTGCAGCGCCGCCAAGAACTTGAACCCGATGACCGTCACCAGCAGCAAACTGATCGCCAGCAGGATGTACTTGGCGAACTTGCACTGCGGCGAATTTCGCGTGTCAACGTCGCCGATGTAGAACAGGTTGTCCATGCAGATCTGCATGCGGTCGCGGAGACCGACGTCCATGTCCAGAGCGTACCATTCCTGCGTGATATCCTCCCCTGTGCGCTCCTGGAAAAGGTTGACGAGTGATTGATCCATGAAGTTGGCGTTGTAGACAGGCAGGTCCGAGTCGGCATAGTCAGAGGCATTCTTGCCGGGAGGATACGCCGGGTTCCTGCCGCCAGAGATGTACTGCGTGAAGTCGTACACTCGTCCCGATATGGAAGCGAGGTAGTTGCTCTTCTTGGCCAGCGTCTTCATATATGTCGGACTGTAGCCGACCTTGCCTTTGTAGTACTGCTGCTCCATCCTAATCATCTGCTGCGCGAACCAGTCCAGTCGAGAATCGTTGGTCGCCCAGCGGAAGTCGTGGTACTGCGCGTTTTCGTCCAAGTCTGTGCTGGTGCTCGTGGCCGTTTTGTCCGTGTAATTGTAGGTCTGGTAGCTCAACTGCACAGCCGGATTGATGGTGCCGTTAACACCCTGACACAGCGCCGAGACCTGCACGGGAAACAGCTTGCTGGCGTCCTCGCCCGCATATTTCTTGAGGGCAGAAGTCGGCACGATGGACGGATAGTGCTGGTACATGAACTTGTCGATGTCGAAGACAATTCCTCTGATGGCCAGATACGAGTCCGCTCCATCTTGGCCGTCCTTGGAGGTAAGCTCGGCGAGTGAATACACATGCTGCGTCGGACAGATGAGTTTGGGAAGTCCAATCATGAAGAAGACCACGAATGCGCAAGACAACCAGATGAGAAGATTGATCGCCAGCTTTTCTCTCCAGGCCAGCCTCACATCCTTTCTCTTGATGCCTCCTATCCATCGGATCAGGAACTCGGGTATGAACCAGGTCAGAGCGTAGACGATGAAGAGCCACCTTTTCCTGGAACTCGACATCTTGTGCTGTTCAATCTCTACCATCTTGGCCTCATTACCTTTCTCCGCCATCTGGTCTCGATTTGGCAGATTCCGGAACATGTCTCCATCTCGGAAAGCGCTGGCTCCGGCCTCACTCTTCCTATCCAGATCACGAGAGCCAAAATAGCCCGCGCCCTTGTCGTCCAGATAGTTGCCTGAGCCGGGTGTGGGCAGCAGGTGGGTCTTGCTCTCAGCAAATCCACCCTTCTGCGCGGGCGTGAGCAGTCCCGAATCATTGCCATACTCGTCCGGCGGTGGCGGCGCTTCCCCGATATCTACCACATGCGCGACCTGTCTCCAGCACCTCTCGCTCAAGAAGACACCCGTCGCGCCTACACGCGCTTCGTTCGAAGGCCACGATTTCTCTTCCAAGATCATCTCCGCTTTCTCCTTTTCCGTACCAACAAGGGACACCTCCCCCTCAGCAGTACCCAAGAACTCGCGGAAAGGCATGAAGATGCTGAAATCGGCAGTTCTCAGTCGTTGAGAGATCTCTGCAATTCCCAGCGTCTGAAGCTGCGTCCGCACGCACTTACTGTCGAACTGATTCGCAATCCTTCGATCATTAGGCTTTAGACAGAACATAAAATAGGGATTCGTGTTGGGTGCAGTCAGCGATTTCGTAATGTTGTCCAGGGCCGTCAAGAATTGCGCGGCGGCTCCCTGGTCCGGCTCTTGGGCAGTCCGTTGAAGCCGCGACGCATTCGAGACGCTGCGCATGGCGCCCTCATCGCTGCCTTCGCCAGCGTCGTCATCCACCTTTTTCTGGCCGAGACGAGGTCGTGACCCCTTTCTCCTCGCCATAGACGGCATGCGCGACGGCTTGGACGCGACCGACGCCTGTGTGACTGTCGTCCGATCCCGCGGGTTCACAGTCTTGTTCAACGCCTCCTGGCCGAACAGGTCGCCGACGAAGGCGCTGGTGCTCATGCTCATCAGATTCATCAGGTCTCCCGAGATGACCTCTCCATTCATTTCCAGTAAGTGGTCGACCGGATATTCGACCTCGCCGGCAAAGTGCTTGACGGTGAAAGAGGCATTCGCATTGGGTGTGGCAAAGTTGTTGCCGGGCAGGTGGACCATGGCGGGCGCGACTTCGATGGCCGGGTTTTTGCCCTCGAAGCGCTTGCGAATGGATTCGAGGAACTGACGATCCGTCCTTCCTCTCCTCATCTGGTCGTCCATGATGCTCAGCAGGCCGTTGCCGGGTTTGAGCAGGGCTTTGACCGCATCGGAGTTGTCAAAGTAGCTGGTCGGTGGGACGGAGACCTCCTCCGACTCCAGCAGATCTGCCTTGCGCTCGAAGAAAGATTGCAGGCAGAAGTTGTATAGTGACTCGGTCGCCGCATTGTTAAGCAACTGATCCAAGGTATTGTTCGTGCTCGAGCTCTGCGAAAAGCCTGGAAAGTCCACAATCGAGATCGTGTTGGCGACTGTATCCTCGTCCGCACAAAGTTTGTCGTTGATCTTCTCCATCACGTACGCCACAAGCAGCGAGTACAGCGTCCTGGCGAATTCATCGGCATTCTCTCTCGCGCTGTTCCGGTCCAGGATGACCGTCACCCTCTCACGTCCCAAAGTCCGTGTCTTGATCTGGAGACACTGCTCCATGTCCTTTTCAGGCACGCCGAGGAACGCAGCAATGGCCTGGAGACTCTCCCGGTTCTTGACCCACACCAGCTCCTCGCCTCGGCCTTCTTGCCCATATCCACCACTCTCGTCCGCGGCGGGCGTCGTAGCCGCCTTGGTAATAAAGTCCAACTGCCCTATGTGCAGAATGGTGGCCAAGATCTCGCACAGATGCGCGATTTCCTCCCTAGGGAACTCCAGTCTTCTGAGCGCCGTCTTGAAATGCTGGAAGCCCTCGTGGTCGTTGATACCGACTTTCAGCTGTGACGGATGACCCAGGTATCGCCATCTCTTGTGTCCGCCGCCCATGGAGACGCGGTTGCCAGCGCCATGTGTGATGCTGCTCTCCAGGTCGAGACCCAGATGCTTCTTCTCATCGTCCGAGGTGCCTGCCAGCAAGTAGTACAGCAGGTGGAAGTTGCGCTCACCCGGCGGCACACTCGCCACCCGACTCCTCTCTAACCGGTGATCCAAGACCTTTCCACCGATCAAAGTGGGGTGCAACGACGAAGCCGTCTCGTACTGCAACTCGAAGAACAAACCGGCCTTGCTGGCGGTGGGCGTCGTGACGCTCTTGGTCGTGGTGAGCGCGTCAAACACAAACGCCGCGAAACTCAGCTTCCTGCTCAACGGGGTGCTCGTGAAGCTGAGCAACTGACTCAGCACATGGCTGCGGGCCGTCGTCTTGCCACTGCCACTCTCGCCCAAGAAGACGGCGGCCTGGTTCTCCTGTCTGCTGCCCAGGCGCGTCCACATGCGCTGGGCCAGCTCCTCGGCGGCGCCCATGGCGGAGCCATCTTTGTGACCGGCGGGGCCTTTGGCGGCGGAGGTGAAGGTGTTGACGGAGAGGTAGGCCTGCGAGCTGAGGGTGGTGATGGGATGTTGGATGTGGTAGCGGGCGGCGATGTGCGAGGTGAGGCCGGTGTCGGACTGCAGGTGGGTGGGCAGGGCGACGAGGTTGGCGGTCTGGGGGTTCGCCATGGCGAGGGGGTGAGGGAGGCGTCAGGCCTCGGCGGGTGGAGGTGAGGGCAGAAGCGGTGGTGGGTGCCTCGCAAGGCTTGTTGTAGTGTGTGGCTCAGCCCCTCTCCTCCTCCTCCTCCTCCCTGCTCTGACGCTGGCGAGCGGTCGATGTATGCAGCCTCGTATGCTGGTCTGGTCTCGTCTCTCTTCAACGATCGAGGGGCCCGACACGGTCGTGTGGCACGCAACCAGATAGATGGTGAATTACAGCGAGCGTAAGAAGCGACCGTCAGATGGTAGTAGTATGAACAGCCACGAGTCGCGTGGAATGACAACGATGGTCCCACGAACCCCGTAGTAGTGTATTACAGTATCGCAGAAGTACTCAGAGACGAGGCTCAACTCTACCCACATTACTAAGGGACCTCACCTTAGCCGGGCATTGGGTCAGGGATCAGGCATTCTCACGCGCTACGGGTGCCACTAGCTCGTTATAGCTCGTTCTAGTACATCTATTTTCCGCTTGAGCATCCGAGCTATGTACCACATGGAGTAACATGAAGTCGCGAACGGTGAACGGCATGCACGGCATCATAGAGGATTTCTCTTACGATATGTGCATCTTCCCTCTAGTAGTACCAGTAGCGTAGTCGATCCGGTGATGTTCTGCCCACACCGGACTCCAAGCCTGGGGTGGCGTCGGCCAGACTAGGAAGTACTAGAAGGATCTATTTTGGTATGTGGCACTAGGGACATGTCCGAAAAGTGCCAGACGGTGGACGACTTCCAGGGAAAGCAGAAAGCCATCACAGCAGACAGCAAGAGAATAGCAGAGATGACGCGTCGGGGCCTATTTGGGCGCGGGACCTGTATAGCTAAGGCTCAACATGACAGGAACAGGTAAGGTCGCTAGCTACATGTCCATGTAGCTACCTTGACTTGCAGCTCGGGCCGGGCGATGGCTATTTTGGGCGTGTGTCTCTCTCATCGATGATTGAGTCCGACGACGCCTTTGCCACCACCGACCATATCGAAGGACGACGTCGGTGCTTGGGATTAATCAATTTGATGGCTTCAATTGATTCATGTCCTCGCATCCGAGGGTGAAGACTCCGCATGTCTATTGATGCATGATTGATGAATCGTGGTGAAGATGGACCCGTAAAGAAAGTTCATGGAGCAACCGTCGCCCCTTGCCGGAGCCAGTAAGCGGGCGACTAGTGAAAGTAGGTAGTAGAGTAGCAACATCCTCCCAGTCGAGCCTTTCCCTCATCCATTGGTATAGTGTCCATGTACATGTGTGTACAGTAACAATCGTTCTCGTCGTTCGTTTCCCGTATTGAAGTTCACATATCCAAAGAGATTGAAGCCACGAGCAAGAGCGAGTCACCCTCATAACCGCCAGAACAGGGAAGGGGCAAGGCCGCCTGAGAATAGCGACCACCACCCACCACCGTCACCCCAGTCCGACTGGATTTTACATCGCACTGCGCACACCTCCCCACGAGCCCCCCTGCGGGCACCCCTCCCCGTACATACTCAACATTCAACATGGCCAACCGCCTCTCCCACTACTCCTCCCTCTCCACCGCCCCGCGCACCAACACCATGCAGAACAATGCCGCCCAGCAAATGTCCACCACCTCCTGCCTCAACGCCCTGCACGCCGCCTACACCGCCGCCGCCGCCTACCCGCTCGAGTCCTCGACCTCCCTCGTCGTCAACACCTGGCTCACCGCCCTGCAACACCCCGGCGGCACCGTCGACACCGACCTCGCGAGACGCGCCTTCGAGCATGCCGTCCGACGAGCCGAGGACGGCGCCGTGGTCTTGGGCAGTCTGCACGCTAGCACTCCGAGTCTGTTGGGACCGTTCGTCGAGGCGCTGCCCGTGAGCGTGCCCGGGAGCTTCTTCACGGCCTTGGCCGCCCTGCGGCCGTTCCTGCACACCGTGACGCCGGGGAACCCGAGTCAGCCGCGGTATTCGGCGTTGCAGGCGACGTTCCATCTGAATCTACAAGGAGACTTGAGTGGTGCGAGCCTGGCGCTGAGTGCGGGCGGAATCGACACGGCGAGGGGATTGCTGCGTGTGGAGAATCAGGAGGGACACAGGGCGTTCGATGTGTTTTACTATCTGCTGCAGTCGGCCTCGGCGCAGGAGGCCGAGGCGCTGGGGCTGAAGCGTCCGGAGCAGTATGCCCTGTTGAGGAAGAGCGAGACCTATGCGCCTCCGACCTATCTGCCGACCGCCGACGATGCCGCGAATGCCGAGGATTGGCGGGCGGCGTTGAAGAGTCTAGGGATCAAGGGCGCGGCTTTCAGGAACCTGCTGCAGGCTGTCGCGGCCGTGTTGAGGTTGGGAGATGCGGTGGGCTGGCTGGTGTCGGAGGCCGAGGTCGAGTCGGCCTGCGATGATGTGGCGGAACTGCTGGAGATTGAGTCGGAGTTTCTGGTGCAGAAGTTTGCGGGCGACGAGCGGGAGATCCTAGTTGCTGGGCTGTATGAGGCCATGGTCGACTGGCTGATTGCCAAGGCGAACCACGCGATAAGAGTTGAGGTCCACAGCGGCAGGAGCATTGGATCGAGCAGTGGCAGCGAAGGACGACGGGACACTCCACCGAGCACGGACGACGACGATGGCGTGAGCATCAGCGTCATCGAGATTCCGTCTGAGACTCTGGGCAAAGCAGTGGCGCTCAAGACGGTCTTTGACGACAACAGTGGCATCAATGTCGAGATGAAGGAGGACGGCGTGCCGGTCAATTCTGCGGGCAGCTCGACGATGAAGGCGATGAGGGAGGCCGTCACAGCCAACGAAGCAGATCTCGGTATCATGGGCGGACTTGCTGGGAGGGAGCGGGAAGAGTTGCTCGATACCCGGAACAGCGTGCTGGAGAAGATTGGAGAGCAGGCACACGCGGAGAGCTTCGTCAGGCAGGTCCTGTACTCCGGCGATGGTCAGGATGTTGAAGTGGGCAAGCGAGGCAGATTTCAGCTCATGGACACACTGGGCAGAGCGAGAGTGTGGTTCCAGCTCTGCTTACACCCGAGCGACGACAGGCCACAAGTCTTTGCAGAGCAGTCGCCCACCAACCTCAAGTGGTCGGCGGGTTCCGTCGCTGCACAGATCCGGAACTGGAGATTAGCCGAGTGGGCGAACCATCGTAACAAGCATCTCGATTACACGGCCGACTTTGACCACGAGGAGTTTGTCGAGAGATACTCGCGACTAGGCTGCCATCCGGGTCGAGAGGGCGCTGAGATGTGGATTGTGGAGCGCGGATGGAGCAACGGCGAGGTCGTCATCGGGAACGAACGAATCTGGATGCGGGAGAATGCTTGGTGGGAGGCTGAGACTATGCTGGATATGAAGCCGGTCGAAGATGTGACGCCCATGCTTGGCGGCATGGTGGGTGCCGGTGGAATGGAGGGCGGGTATTCTGTCCAGACGCCTGCCGGCATCAACGATGGGTATTTCGCACCGCAGTACGGCGACTCGAAAGAGAATTTGCTGGGGAGGGAGAACTCGCAGTCACGCATGGGCGCTCGAAGTATCGCTCCCAGCGCCATGAACAAGACGATGAAGAGTCTCGGAGGCGGCGACTACGGTCTAGGATTCAAGGGAGACGACAAGCATCAGGACATCACCTACGATGGAGAAATCGACCCAATGCTCGCGGAGGACAAGCACCTCGAGATTGAAGAAGAGACTTTCGGACGCAGAGCCTGGGTCCTTGCGTCCAAAGTGGTCACCTTCCCGTTCTTTCCCTGGCTTCTGAAGCATATTGGTCGCATGAAGCGGCCGGACATCAGGCAGGCATGGAGGGAGAAGATGCTTCTCATGGTCATCATCTTTCTCATCAACGGGATCGTGGTCTTCTACATTGTTGCCTTTGGCAAACTGCTCTGCCCGAAATACGACAAAGCTTGGAACGCCAAGCAGGTCGGGTATCATGCTTCTGGATCGGACTTTTACGTCTCGCACATGGGCTCTGTCTATGACTTGAAGACGTGGTGGAAGACGGATCACACGGATGGGTCTGGATCGATCGAGACGAGTTCGACGAACATGGAGATGTTTGGCGGGCAAGACGTGACGGAATACATCGTCCCTCCTCTTACAATCGCCTGCCCGGGTCTGGTTACCGATACTAGTGTGGTCTTACAGAGCAACACCACGCTCCTATACCCGAACGCGCAGCACAAGTCTGGCCACTACCAGCAAGCGGATTCGACTTCGGCGCTGTATAGCTGGGATTGGTACCGCGACAATTTCGTGCCAACGATGAAAGGGTTCTACAAGGGACAGCTGGTCATTAGCAAGAAACACATCAAGAAGGATGGACAGGACAACAGCCACGAATGGTTCATTATTGATGGCAAGGTTTACGACTTGACGGATTACTTTTACACCAAGAAGCTTCAGAATGACCTGAGTCAGTATTCGTTTCTGGGTGACGAGGTTGAGAAGCTGGTCCAGAATAATCCCGGTGGGGATTTGACTAAAGATTGGAATGACATTTCGAACGTGACGCTGCGAGTCAACGGGCTCAACTGCCTCAATAACCGGTTCCTGGTTGGTCACACGGACTTCAGGCAGACGCCTAGATGTCAAGTGAACAACTACATTCTACTGGCCTTCACCATCATCCTCTGCGCAGTGATCTTGACCAAGTTCTTGGCAGCTCTGCAATTCGGCGGCAAGAAACGCCCTACACAGCAAGACAAATTCGTCATCTGCCAGGTTCCCGCGTACACCGAAGGCGAGGACTCCCTCCGCAAAGGCCTCGACTCTCTCACCGCCCTTCAATACGACAACAAGCGCAAACTCCTCTGCGTCATTTGCGACGGCATGATCGTGGGCGGCGGCAACGACCGCCCGACCCCGAAAATCGTCCTCGACATCCTCGGCGTCGACCCGAAAGTCGACCCGCCGGCCCTCCCATTCAAGGCTGTAGGTGTCGGAGCCGAACAACTCAACTACGGCAAAGTCTACTCAGGTCTCTACGAATATGAAGGCAACGTCGTCCCCTATCTCGTCGTCGTCAAAGTCGGCAAAGAATCAGAGCAGTCGAAGTCCAAGCCTGGCAACCGCGGCAAACGTGACTCCCAGATTCTGCTCATGTCCTTCCTGAATCGAGTCCACCACCGCGCGCCCATGAACCCGCTGGAGTTGGAAATGTTTCACCAGATCAACAACGTGATTGGTGTGGATCCGGAGCTGTACGAGTACTTGTTCATGGTGGACGCGGACACGAAGGTCAAAGAGGATAGTTTGAACCGGTTGGTCAGCGCGTGTGCGAACGATGCGAAGATCGTGGGAATCTGCGGGGAGACAAGTCTGGAGAACGAGGAGAGGAGTTGGTGGACGATGATTCAGGTTTATGAGTATTACATTTCGCATCACTTGGCGAAAGCGTTTGAAAGCTTGTTTGGGAGTGTCACGTGTTTGCCTGGGTGGTGAGTATACTCCGAACCCCTGGATCGTTCAAGTTGTGCTGTTGGTTGCTGACGGTGGGGATATGTCTAGTTTCTGCATGTACCGCCTCCGGACCGCAGACAGGGGCCGTCCGCTCATCATTTCGGACAAGGTGATTCATGAGTATGCGGACAACAACATCGATACGCTGCATAAGAAGAATTTGCTTTCGCTGGGCGAGGATCGATATCTCACGACGCTCATGACGAAGCATTTCCCGGCGATGAGCTTCAAGTTTATTCCGGATGCGTACGCGTTGACGGAAGCGCCGGCGGAGTGGAGTGTCTTGTTGTCGCAGAGACGGCGATGGATTAATTCTACTATCCATAATCTGGCGGAGTTGGTGAGTCCCTCTTGTCATCTCCCATCTCAGGTGTGTGAACATTTATTGACGATGGTATCTTTAGGTCTTCCTGAAAGATCTCTGCGGCTTCTGCTGCTTCTCCATGCGCTTCGTCGTCTTTATCGACCTCTTCGGCACTATCATCCTCCCCGCCACCTGCGTCTACCTCGTCTACCTCGTCTCCGTGGTCAGCCTTGGCGACGAACAATTCCCCCTCATCTCCATCGTCATGTTGGCCGGTGTCTACGGCCTGCAAGCCCTCATCTTCCTCCTCAAACGTCAATGGCAACACATCGGCTGGATGATCATTTACCTGCTCGCGTATCCCATCTACTCGTTCATCCTCCCAGTCTATTCCTTCTGGAAGCAGGACGACTTTTCTTGGGGTAACACGAGGGTGGTGGTGGAGGAGAAGGGCGTCAAGAAGGTCGTGTTGAAGGACGACGAAGGGTTTGACCCGAGGAGTATTCCGTTGCAGCGATGGGACGATTATGCGTCGGCGAATGGGTTGCCCGGGAGGAGAGGGCTGGCGGAGGAGAAGGAGAGTGTGTATCGGAATATTGCGCCGGGCACCAACGGGTACGAGATGGATGAGATGAGGAGCGTGTACTCGGGCAGTCAACGGTTCGGGGCCCCGCCGACTGTGCTGTCCGGTTTGCACCCGCAGGGAGGTGGCGGGATGTACCACCGGCCCCCGCAAGGTCGCAGCCCGAGCCCGTACGACGCCCTGAACCGGCAGAGCACTGCCTCCCACTACACCGACCACCCGGGCCTGCTCCAGCCATATACCGACCAGCAACAGCGACGCATGAGCATCCACTCTGACCCGCACTATCAACAGCACCAACAACCACACCACGCTTTCGGCGCGCGCTCCCCGCAGCACGCCAGCCGGCCGGGGAGCGTGATGCCGGCGTTCCAGACGCAGGGCCCGAGTCGCGAGGCGGTGATGGAGGCCATCCGGGAGTGCTTCGCCGAGGTGGATATGGAGAGCGTGACCAAGAAGCAGATGAAGGCTTTGGTGGAAGGGAAGCTGCAGTGTCAACTGGTGGGGGAGAAGAGGGCGTGGTTGGATGAGGGCATCGATGAGGTGTTGGGCATGGTTTGAGTGCGTGTGCATTTTTAGGTCGGGTCGGATGCGTGGCGTTGGGGTGGGTACGGAGGGGCATTTTGCATTGGGCCGGTGCGTTGTGTTGCATGTTGTATAGATCATTAGCTGAGGGTCTCGATTTTGCCGTTTGACTGTAATCTTTGTTTCGGCATTATTGTTTCGATCGAGGGGCACGGCTGGGATTCTCAGCAGGCGGCGTGTCCGTGCTCCGGTCTTGCATCGAGTGCCCTCGCTCACGTTGGAGAGAACGAAAAGCCCGTGACGAGCTCCCGTGACCTTTCGAGAGTAGTGCTTCCTGTCTCGTGCAAGTCCTGTACCCCCGGACAGCGCCAGGAGGAGCATGAGGTCCATGTCTGGTTTGGGAGTCTGGCTTTGTGGACGGGAGATGGAAGGCACGACTGCCAGGCGTGATGGTGAGGTGGCTTCTTGATTATGCATGTGGCATGTGATCGGCGGTTTCCCTTGGTTTGGCAGGATCGTTCACATGCATGTGCGCTTGCCTGGACTGTGTCGTCGAGGCGTCGACCGCCTGCTTGAGGTGTGTCACGCTCACCGCATGTGCCTTATTGATGAGGCAGTGACGCAGGTCGGAGCTTGGGCCTACCTTATACTTTCTTCGCATTCTCGTCTCCAGCATCACCTTACATATCGGTCGGTCATCGGCTGGCGACTGTCGACACGACCTCCTACGACAATACCACCTCCACCGAACCCCCCCAGCAGACCTCCAACATGAAGTCGATCCTCTACCTCCTGACCGCCACCACCGCGGCCCTGGCGACGCCCTTCGCCAGCCCCGACACCAACGACGACAACACCATCACCACCTCCATCGACGCCGTCGCTCCCGCCCCCCTCGAGCAATCCTGCACCGCCAGGGACACCGGCGCCAGCGTCGTCGCCTACACCATCAACATCGGCTACACCTTGTAAGCTTGGCCTCCCCCTTTGACTCGCAAAAGAGCGCCCACTGACCTCGCCGGTGTTTTTGCAGCGACGACGCCGCCAGCCGCACCTGCACCAAGCTCCACAATGCCCTCTACCTCTTCCTCGGCCCCGGCTGGGCCGGGCTGAAGAAGTTCAAGTGCAACGGCGATACCGGCAAGGGGTACTCGCGGGTCACGTTCACGTGCGAGAGCGGTCATGGGGGTGGGCTGAATGCGATCTTTGAGCAGACGTTCCCGATGTTGACGACGGGGGTTAATTGTCCGTCGCATTAGAGGGTGGTGGATGAGATGGCGGGCGGAGGTCTTGTGGATGGTGCACTCAGCGGCTTTCGCGAAGCTGTGGTTGCTGCTGATGACGGCCGGATTTGGGCATCGGCTTCACGTGGTGATGGCTTCTCTTGATCTCTGGCGATTGGTGGCATCTGAATCAATGGTGTACAGAGTCCTGTTGAGATGGTAGAGGCCAGGTCATCATCGGTCGCGTAAGAGCGGCATCTCCGATCAGGAGTCGCCGCTTTCTGCCCATATCTGGACGGTCCTGCGGCTTTTCACACTCCCTTGGCCAGACTTCTTTCGCGGGCTCTACGTAGGCGACTATGCCTGTCTCGAGATGCAGGTCTTCGTGGCCGGCATAAAATGAGTTGAATGAATCCTCCATGCTCGGGACTTCGAACCCTGCTCTTTCCTCTTCAGTGCCTTCCTCGTCGACATCTGTTCGATCTCTGCCGAGCACAGTTGGCACGTCCCACCACATCCGTCAAACTAAGCTTCTTCTGGTGCCTCCCGAGGTCACCAGAACATGAGCATAACCGCCCAACATGGACCACATCACCTTCCAGTCCTGTCACAAGGTCCAAGGATCATCGAACCACACTGCACAATCTCCTCCACCAGAATACAGCCCCCCATCTTCCCTCTCGGCCCTTTCGCTACCGCCATCGTCGCCCCGTAGACCGAACCGCAACACCTGCATCCTCCAGCAAATTGAACGCCATCGCCGACGGCACGACTGATGCCGACGCCACCGAATCCCTCCACGTGGTCCACAGTATCAAGACTACATCTACGGACGCCTAAGCATTCCATCCATTCCCGCATCTGGGAATTCCAAACTCACGTGATTTCCAGAACTGCAGAGCCGATAGGCCGCGTTACTACTGGTGCCAGGACGTTGGCAAAAACGCGAGGTTGGTGTCTGCGAACAATAACTGCTGCACGTACGCGACTCTGAGCGGGATGAAGGATCGCTCCCAGAGCGGCAGAGTATATTGCGATGAGAGTGGGGGCATGATCGGCTTGGCCGTGGGTGCGTGTGTGTTATTAGCAGTCTCAATTTGGAGTTGCAAGGGCGCCTCAAGGCCAGAAACTGTTGACTTACTGTCGTAATCGAATGGTGTTTTCTCTGTCCGCTTCCATGTAATGAACGACATATGTTGCTCACAAATGCACTGAGTCTCAACAGCGCACGCCATTCCACGAAAGAGGGTTGTACTAAAACCTGGCCTCCTCCTTTATTGAACTCTAGAAATCGTCACTGTCATCACCATCGCTGGTCGCAATGTCAGAGACCTCCTCAAGCCCCTCCTCCCCGGCGGTCACGCTCTCATGGTCAGCAGAAAGTCTCTCTTCTGCGTCTGCGACTTTCCCCGCCTGTTCGCCGTCATCATCAGACCCAAGACCGCCAGCCTCCATCCATCTATCCCTGAAGATCCTCCTCCGCTTCCTACCCTGCCGTCCCGAAAGCTCCATCGCCGCAAACTCAGCATCGGCAATCGGCGCCCCAAAGCGTTCCCAAGGCGCCTCATACTCGACTCTATCTCTCCAATCGGTCGTCTGCGCCGGGACGACTCCATTCAGCACGGGGCTTGCTGGCACAGACTGTCGGTCAAGCTGAACATGGTCGGGTGGGTGCTTCCGTATAGACTGCCACAAGCGTCGCTCTTCTTCGCGACTGGCATTCATGTCTGTAGCATCTAGCCAGGCGTCCTGGGCGCGACCGAAGCCGATAGGGCTCAGCGCCCGTTTGCGCTTCAGTTTGCGTGTTGCCCATTGTCTTTCACGGAGGGTCAAAACTTCGTGACTGGCGGACTCGGCCTCCTTCTCGGCTTTGTCGTCATGCGACTGCTCGGTCGCATCCGCCACGTTGGCGTCAATTTCCCGTACTTCCTCATTGTTCTCTGCTTCGGGTTCGCTACCTGGCACGCTAATCACAGTGAAGTCATCACTATCGAAGTCCATCTCGTCAGGTGATACATCGTCCAATTCCTCAGCCTCATCTTCGGGTTGCACATCAGTCGGCAAGCCCAGCTCTGCCTCGACCTCTTCGTAAGAAAGCCCTACACCATTCTTGGTCCCTGGACGTCCGTCGCGGTACTTCTTCGAGTCAGAATACACTATCAGGCCCTGCCGACGCGGCAAGCGTGCCCAGTAAGTGGACCATGCATGGCCGTTCATGCCAAGAATGTCGATAGCGGTCTTGACGTCTTTCTCTCGGACCAGAGGCTCTGGTGTCCATGCCATCCTAGAACCATCGCTCGCGCGGAGGCGGGTCATGGTCTGGAAGATCGTCGCTTGCACCAATCGTCGGGTGATGCTGACTGCGACGTTGTAGAAGTCCTCAAACGCGGATCGGAACATTGCCGGTTCATCTGGGTCATCGACGTTCTCTCCAGAGGCGTACCAACGAGAGTCATCTCCAGGCGTGCCAGCCATGTAGATGTTGTAGGATAGTTGCAGGAATGTAGTGGGCCGCAGTAAGCTTGCTGATTCAAACGGGGCAGAGTCTGCAGAGCGCGTACCAAGATCCGGACGTGCCACTTCAGCGTCTTGACCGTCCCCGGCACCAGCTGGGATTTCACTACTCTCCAGATCTTGCTCAATCTCGTCGGCGAGGGTTGCGTCGATCAGCCAGTAGTCGCCATATCTATCCTGCTCTGCTTGTGCATCGCTTTTTGCAAGTCTGCCACTCAGCGAGTCCGCCGCCGATTCAAGACCAGCTTCGCAGAATGGACTGACCTCATAAGCCGAAGGCGCATCTGTTGCAGAGGCATTCAGCTCCGACGGCACAGTGGCCCTCGCCTCCGCTATTCCGTCTTGTAATAGCTTCAGATAGACGTTGATCTCAGCTTCAGACTTGGAGCCAACAGCCGCAGACAATGAATGAAGGTCGCCAGGTCCACAGATCGTGAGTTTGCGGAACAAAGCATCCTTCTCCGCGGCAGTCCAGTGTGATGCTTCAATCTGAGAAGGTCCAATACTGTAGCCATGGTTGCTCATCCGACCAGCAGTCTCGTCAATCATAGCATTGAGTACATGGCGGTAAGTGGGAAACTTCATCCCGCTCTGCGGTTTGGTCGAAGATGTCTTCCTTGCAGAGGCTTCTCGGCGCTCTTCCGCGGCATCATCTTGACGATGGTGCTTTGTGAGATCCTCTGCCGGATCATGCCTATCTGCAGACCTTCCTTCAGCTTCCTCAGGCTGGGGACTTCTACCTGCAGAAGTTGGGTAGACTGGCGAAGAACCTCCATCTCGATTGTTTGAAGTAGTCTCGTAAGACGTATTACCAGTGTCCGGATCACTCATATATCTATTGTGGCTATGATCAGGGGTTCTCCGACCATTAGCAGACTCATTGGCTCACCATTCGCCTCCAGAACTTGTGTAAGTTTGGTCTGGGAACATAAAGTTGCATAGAGTTGCTTGGATGACAGGGAGGAGGCATAACAAGTCGGAAAATTGATATGCCGAAGCCGAGGTCTCACGTGGACGCGTCAAAGACTGGGGTACCATCGAGAACCTACCAAAGACACTTGCACCTCGATGTTTAGTATAAGGCTCTCGGATATCTCGACAGACACTTGTACATGACTGTTAATCACTGAAAAGTGCCCGACTGCATATCGAGAAGCTCGTTATTGACCCCACTCCTCCCTATCGGTTACGATTTGTACCCTTGTATCAATTTCCTGACTTGGTTGGAGCACGCCAGCCGATCAATTCGAACGGTTGTCTAATAACAGGCGAAATGTGTGGTTAATATCGGGTCGATCGACACTTCATTCGGTTTTCCGAACGCTCATGGTGTGGCAGCAATGCTCGCTACGCTGAAGGAGTATGGTCGATCCCTTATAGACTGGAGTGGCTTTTTCTACAATGATGTATACGACTATCCGGCCCGCATGCTGAGTAGCATGCGCCTAAATACATTGTTCACGTCGTTATTCACGTACAATGTAGCAGCATCCTACCACGACAACACCGGCGTGCTCCGATACGTCAATCCGAAGATCGGTACCTATGGCACCACGCCTAATGGCAACGGAGGCATGATCCCATCTGTTTCTCTGCCATTCGGCATGACAAGATGGACTGCGCAAACGCGAGAGAACTTCATCTCGCAATGCCCGTACCATGACGCTGATCGATACATCCATGGATTTCAGGCTACGCATCAACCAGCTATCTGGATGGGCGAGAGTGGTCAGGTCGTCCTGAGTCCCGGCATTGGAAACGTGAAGCCGCTGTTCACACATAGAGCCCATGCATTCAGAAAGGCCGACGAGAGAAGCACGCCGTATGTGTACGAAATTGCATTCAATGCTGAGAGCGTCGAAGCCAACTACAATGCCACGGAAAGCATCTACTCGCCAGTGCCTGGTGGTGCACAGCCAGTGCCTTCCGTTGTCAGCGAGGGCGCGAATGGTCGGACGAGGCGTGATGAGGCTACATCGACCGCTATGGGTCTGCCATTTTCTCTTCCCGACAGCACATATGGCGCAAGCCCCGGCAATGCATCATTCATCAGCAACACATCTATCAAAGCTGCATTGACGGCTACATCGCATGTAGGATGGTTGCGTCTGGAATTTCCCGCAGATGAGGAGCCGTACGTCTTTGTGCAAGCAACGCGGAAAAATTGGACAGGAAAAATCACGGTTGATGCAGAAGCTAGAGAAGTGTACGGAGCCAACACTCAAAGGCAAGACTATGCCCTTGGGCCAAGCCGGGCTCCCGGATTCAGCGGCTATTTCGTTTCTCGGTTCTCCAGCCCTTTCCAATCCCATGGTGTAACAAATAGTGAGAATATCCACCCTGGAATTAGCAGCGGTAGCGGCGAAGAACTAGGAGCATATGTAAAGTTCAGCCGCAACAGCTCGCAAGTCGAAGTGCGGACAGGTGTGTCGTTTGTTAGCATCGAGCAAGCAAGACGGAATCTCGATATTGAAGCCTCTGACGATGGCACATTCGAAAGTGCAGTCGAGAGTCTGAAGCACGCGTGGTTGGAAAAGCTTGGCCGGGTCGAGATTGAAGGCGCGAACCAGACTGACAACGACCACGACCCAAAGACCATATTCTATACAGGCTTGTTCCACGCCCTTCAATACCCTTCCGACTTCTCCGAGCCGCTGACATCCAATGGCAGTCAAAGTATCTTCTACAGCGGATACACTGACAGTGTGCACCAGTCCAACGACTCATACTACCAAAGCTGGAGTATCTGGGACACCTTTCGCGCTGAGCATTCGCTCCTCACGCTCTTTGCCCCTGAACGAGTGAACGGCATGATGCGCTCTTTATTACAGATCTATGAATGGGCGGGGAGACTGCCGATGTGGGCCAATATCGTAGAGACTAATATCATGATCGGCACGCATGTGGATGCTTTGATCGCTAATGCATTGGAGCGCGGCTTCAGATCATTCGATGTCGCTCAGGCGTGGGAAGCTGTCAAGAAAAATGCTTTCGTGCCACCAGAGAACGACACAGAGCTCCTGTACTACGATCGCGAACCCTACACTCCAGATGAAGTCCGAGCGGGCTTGACGGCATATGCCAATCTTGGCTATGTACCTAATGATCAGTGGGCAGAATCTGGCTCCCGAACCCTGGACTATGCTTTTGACGACTATGCCGCTGCTATCGTCGCGCAACATGCCGGCGACAATGATACTGCCGCACTTCTGTTTCAGCGAAGCAAGAGCTACGACAAGATCTATAATCACGCCACCGGCTTCATGGAAGCCAAGAACGCCAACGGCACGTGGGCTGGTCGCGAGCAAGGCTGGACAGAAGGTGACGACTGGATCTACACGTTCAACGCCATGCACGATCCCCTCGGGCTCGCATCGTTGATGGGCACGCGCTCGACAATGAAGGCCAAACTCGACGCGTACTTTCAAGGCGGCTACAACGACCACTCGAACGAACCTTCGCATCATGCTCCATATCTGTACTCCGCTATTGGCTATCCGAGATATACTCAGAACCTCACTCGCGCGATCGCTTGGGAGAACTACAACGCAACTTCCGGCGGCCTGAGCGGGAACGAGGACCTGGGCCAAATGAGCGCTTGGTATGTCTTCTCTGCGCTTGGCTTCTATCCAGTGAACCCTGCTGGCGTTGAGTACATTGTTGGCTCGCCGTTTTTCGAGAAGGTCACAATACGATGGCCGCGTGGCGTCAGCACTGGAGGAATGGGTGGTGAGGAGAGGACGTTGGTGATCACTGCGCCGGGAGCGGTCAGCAGCCCGTTTGTGAAAGGGTTGAAGGTAGATGGGAGGGAGGTGCAGAGAGCGGTGCTGACGCACTGGGATATTGTGGGGGCGGAATCGATTGAGTTTGAAATGATCGACGTGCCGCAGGATTGGGGAGGGTGGTGATGCTCAGGCCAAATCGAAGCAGTGGTAGTATAAGATGTCATGACGTGAGGTGGTAGCTAAGCATGCTTCTCGCGCCCAGACCACATTTCGAAGTCCCATGTCATCTGCCCGGCAGATCCAAGTCTTCACATTTCGTGCGAAGGCAGGCAGGCAATCAGCAACGCCACATCATCAAGATCCCTCGTGCCAACCATCAACGCTCCACTTCCCCTCGCCGTGCAAAGCATACGCATCACCGAGGCCTATCGTCACACTTCGTCAACACGTCTTCCTCGTTGCGTTCCCGCCCTAGTACATGAACGTACCTGCAATCTCCACACGTCCCGACGAGGCAATAACTATACGCTTGAACATCACCCGCGGTGGCTTGGACGCAGTAGTCGGTGCAGCAACCATAGTCACGGCATCCGGGCGCTCAAGTCATGACTTCTGTGGCGGCGCTGAGGAGGATAGCGACCATGATGCCGACGAGGCGCATGTTTTTGATCGTATTGAGATGGTTTTGCTCGAGAGTGGATGTAAGTATTAGAGTCGGACACTCGCCTGCAATTCCCGTAGGAATCGGTAGTAGGTATCTACGACAGCATCGTTTATTATACTCTTTCACTCCTTTCGCACTGTGGTGGTGTCGCCACGAAGCAAAAAGCAATCCCAGGTCCGCAGTACCTCACGCAAAAGCGCAAAAAGACCGCTCCCCACCCGCCAACGGTGAGAAGTCGGTAGAAAACCCTCATTGAACCATGTGGCACCCGGATGACCAGGCTGAGGATTTTCTTTTAGTTTTGGGTAAAGCTTGAAAGCCCGCGCGAACGCCGCGGTCTACCCTAGTTCGCCCTTGCGCCGGCTTCGAGAGCTCACGGGTGGTGGGGGGTCACATTTAGGAGTCTATTAAGGCCTCTTGCACCTCAGATTGCTTTCAAGGTTTTAGACCCCAATCGGTCGGCTCGAACTTGGCAGTATGTATCTAAGCACATTGCTGTGAAATGTTAGATTGGTGTTATTACTAATTGCGCCATGGGAGGACTCTTACCTGTACTGTAGATACTGGGACGGCGCTGAGTATGAATATGTACTTTGAATCGTAGAGCCCCGAGGATGTACCGCGAGCTGTGATTGGACGGGTTGGTGCGTGCTTGGGGGTATGTGGCATAGGAAAAGACGATGAGGGCGCATTCGCAGGCACGAGTATCGCTTCTCCGGTGTACGCGAGATGATCGCGAGGGTCTGTCGTAAATTCATGTGCAGGATCGTTGACATTGACGGATGCAAGGCGATCTTCGCCAGAGTCGAATAAGGTCAGTGCAGGGTGGCATGGCGGAGGCTGGTAATCAGTACTTCCAGTCGACATCACATGCGAGGTACACGCACTCGCAAGATGACCATATTCATTCATACTCAAGCCCGATCTGAGAAATCGAAAACACACAGGCCTGCTTTACCCACCACTACCCGTGATTGAATCGGTACTCATACCCGGCCTGGCCTCCTTGCCACCCTGCTTCTGCCAGTCCAACCAGCTACCTCTATACTCCTTCACATTCTTGTAGCCAATCTGTTGTGCCAACTGCGCTGCCGCGCTGCTCCTCACGCCCGCCTTGCAATAGAACACCAACTCCTTGTCATGCTGAGGCTTGGCGAACCCGAATCGATCTTCGAAGTCGTCTGCGTTCAGGAACAGAGCATCCGGCTGCGATTTGATCGGAATGTTAATGGCGCCAGGGATGTAGCCTTCTTCGTACTCTGCGGGCTCGCGGACATCTAGCATGCATTATTAGCAGTGACCAAGGAATGCTCGTCACGAATCAATCAGACGTACCAATGAGTATCCGCTCAGGCGAAGCGTGCTCGCTGAACTTCTTCACTTCCTCAAAGCTGTATGCCTGACTGCCGCCGCTCGGAGCCGAATGCCATCTTACGGGCTGAGATAATGCAGGTCGGATGGCTCGATGTGGAACGCTACGACGAGTGAAGTGGACACGAGGTGCGACAGGTCTCGCGATCGGCCATCGCAAGCATAGAACTAGATCACACAGCCTCGACGATGAGCCACTGATGCCCCGCGCTACAGAAGCCATATCGGATGGATCTATGGGTTTGTAGTATGTGTTGACGTTAGATATACCTGAGTCTTGTCGAACGCGGAGGTGTTCCGCATTTGCACTCTATTCTACGCGTCTCACGCGAATCGTTTAGGTGCATCGGCTTCACTCTCCATCAACTACCACATTATGGGCTGAATCAAAGTCCATCGATGGCCACGATCAAGGCCATTGAAGGCCAATCCATCCATCAAATCCAGTCCGGACAAGTCATCGTCGACCTCAACTCGGTGGTGAAGGAACTGGTCGAAAACAGTCTCGACGCTGGGGCGACATCCATAGACGTCCGCTTCAAGAATCAAGGTCTCGACAGTATCGAAGTCCAGGACAACGGCAGAGGTATCTCACCGGATGACTACGAGACTGTCGCCCTCAAGCACCACACATCGAAGCTGTCGAGCTATGAAGACCTCACCACCCTCGACACCTTTGGCTTTCGTGGTGAGGCTTTGTCGTCTCTATGTGCCCTGTCCAAGTTCCACATCATCACAGCCAGATCCGAGGATGGTGCGGTCGGCAAGCGCTTGGACTTCGAGGTCTCTGGCAAGTTGAAAGCTGCCTCCGTCACCGCCGCCCCGAAAGGGACGACAGTGGCGGTCGAGAATCTATTCTGCAACTTGCCTGTCCGTCGCAAGGAGTTGGAGAGAAACATCAAGCGTGAGTATGGCAAAGTCGTGGGCTTGCTATACGCCTATGCGTGTATCAGTGTTGGCGTCCGGTTCAGCGTCAGCAACCAGATGCCGAAAGGCAAGAAGGTCCCGGTTTTCTCCACCAAGTCCAACACAACCACCAAGGAGAACATTGTCAATGTCTTCGGAGCAAAGACACTCATTGGACTGCTTGGGCTTGACTTGAGGCTAGAGATGGCACCAAGCCAAGGACCACCCACGCAGACCGCTCGCAACTGGTCTGCACAAGCGACAGATCGCTCAGCGGAGGTGCGAGTCCAGGGCCACATCTCGAAACCCATTTTCGGTGAAGGTAGACAAGCGCCTGATCGGCAGATGTTTTTCGTCAACTCTCGACCTTGCGCGCTTCCTCAGGTCTCGAAGGCAGTGAACGAAGTCTACAAGAGCTTCAATGTCACACAAAGCCCTTTTATCTTCGCCAACCTCATCATGGACACGCAGGCCTACGATGTCAATGTGTCGCCGGACAAGCGGACGATCATGCTGCATGACCAAACGGCTCTGTTGGAAAGCTTGAAAAAGGCTTTGACCGAGCTTTTTGAGAAGACTGATCATACTGTCCCTCAATCGACACTGCCAAATAAGAAGCTGCCTGCGTTTCATCCTTTGTCTCTCCTGAAAAGATCGTCAACAGATTCTGCCACTGTTGAGCAGGAGCAAGATGAGGCTGCGCCTGAGGAACGCGGAGGCGAGTCGCAGCGATATGATACGCAAGTACCAGGGAGTACTCCAACGGCAGCAGAGCACATTGCGAAGCTCATGCATCAGCGTAGGTCAGGCAGCCTCATTGATGACTGGGTGGGTAGAGATGCAGAACCTCGACAGTCAACTCTGGCTCTGAAGAAGACGAGCACGGGACTGTCAATAGACAAGCAGAGGCCGGTCCGTGCTATGCAGGATCCCGCCATGCAGGATGGCACCTCGACGAATGGGCATTCCTTCGATCGCGAGAACGAATCGTCTCCTGCTTATGCAAGAAGCGAAGTTATCGGTGAGGAATGGAAGGGGCGGGACGAGGCTGCGGTACACGGCGCTGTCAATGATGTGCCTCAATTGGACGAAGCTGTCGAGGCTCGTCGTGTCGAAGGTGGATCATCAGCGGCGGAGCAGCCACTTGGAGGGACAAACGAGCCTGATCCGACGAGCACATCCTATGACGATCTCTTTTCGCAACGGCCATCCAACCTGCAGAAAGCGCCTGAACAGCGGACCGCGGCAGCTGCTACTATGCAAACGGGACTTGCCGACAACAATGCGTCTGTTACCGATCCTGTCGAGTCCGAGGCAAGGCTAGTACAGCTATCGCACGAGCACGAGCGTGAGCCGCCGATTGCAGCGGTCGCTTTAAGCTCCCAAAGCGCCTCTCCTGGCCCTATTGCAAATGCCTTCGACCGCATGAGGCCCAAGCGCACGCCATTGCAAACTGCTGAGATCACTGTTGGAGACAAGACGACGACCACGATTGTTGGCAGTGGCTCTGCAGTATTCAATGGTTCGCCTGCCTACAAAAGGAGGAGGATTCACGATCCAGCAAATTCTCAAGCAATCGCCAAATTCGGAGCCAGCCCACTACTTGCGAGAGGACTTAAGAACTTTGCAGCCCCTGGCAGCCAAATGCACATGGAGGGCGACAGCAGCGATCTCCCTGCTTTGGCCGCTCATAGCTCTGATGGCAATGAGGATGACTCAGACGACGACTCGGCAAGTGCGCAAATCGATACGCCAGAGGAGCCAGCAATGGCAGATGCGGACCAAACTCCAACCTCGGACATTGGTGCGCCGACCACGGATCCACGGGACGCTCTGATGCCAGCTCCTGTGGACGACGATGCGTATGACGAAGACTATGTTGACGAACGCCAGAAGCGCATCCAAGAGGACGAAAAGGTTGCTCGCCTGATACAAGAAGCTGAGGAGAGTGCTGCACGTCCAAGTGGCGACCTGATCAAACGTGCATCGCAAATGCTCAGGAACGGTGGCAACCGCAAAGACGCAACTCTGCAGCTCATGCTCACGCTGGAGACGTCAGTTGACGATATTCACAAGAAAGCCACGACCTTGCAAGGCGAAATGCCAGCACACGCGCGCAAGCGGGAAAGCTCGGCCGACGACCAAACCCTTGCTGTTAAGGACGAGCTGAATGCAACGCAAGCTGAAAGTAAGCTATCGTTGACCGTCAGCAAGTCTGACTTCGAGCGAATGATTGTCGTTGGCCAGTTCAACCTGGGCTTCATCCTGGCTATCAGACCTGCGACTAATCAGCAGGAACAGGATGAGCTGTTTATCATTGATCAGCACGCTGCTGACGAGAAGTACAACTACGAGCGCCTCCAGCGCACCGTGACTCTGCAGAGCCAGCGTATGGTAAGGCCACAAACCCTGGAGCTTACAGCCATCGAGGAAGAAATCATGCTCAACAACGTCGAAGCCCTGATGGCCAACGGATTCGAAGTCGAGACTACGTCCCACGACACATCCACCGAATCTGCCAGCCGACATATCCGCCTTCTCACGCTCCCCATCAGCGGCGAGAAGACCTTCGATCTCTCCGACCTCGAAGAACTTCTACACCTCCTATCCGAGCAACCAGCCGGTAGCAAAGACATTCCTCGCCCAAAGAAAGTGCAGAGGATGCTGGCGATGCGCGCGTGTCGAAGATCGATCATGGTGGGCAAGACCCTCACGGCGCAGCAGATGCGGAAGGTGGTGAGTCACATGGGGGAGATGGAGAAGCCCTGGAACTGTCCGCATGGGAGGCCGACGATGAGGCATCTTGCTGGACTCGGGGCGTGGAGCGATTGGAGGGAGGGTGAGGTTGTGGATGGCGAGGGGGCGATGAGTTTGAATGTGGACGGGGACGGTAGGACGGATTGGAAGCGGTGGCTTGAGGGGAGGAAGTAGTTCGATGTGTTCAACGGGATGGGATTCATGTCCCGCGACATGCCGAGATGCCGAACATGTTCTACAACACCAGTATCATGACCGCGCAAACATGTCGACAGCAAACGAGCACCAGGGCGACGTCGTGTTTCATATGTTGTGTTGCATCTCTCACTGCCGGGCGCTTGAGACTCGTAACCAGACCGGAAGCACCCATCTATGCTGCAAATATACCTGACGCGGCGGCGAATATACCTGACGCGGCTTTCACAGCATTGGCAGTGCATTCTAAGCATCCGCAATTCATTGAGTACTCAGAAGCTTCAAGCACGTGATGAGACACAAGGACAGTGGATTCAACCACGCAACGCTGGAAGCGCCCAAACACCAATGTTGCCATCGCCGCCTCTCGATTTAATAAACGGTCATCAGATCATTGTGACCTAGATCGACCAAGACGGCACATTCCCCCGCAAGTCCAACCTCTGCCGACCGCGCAGGAACATCCTCGAAAGCAGGGGACTTGTCATTCTCGATGAGACGTTCCCGCGACCGTCATGCCCATGCGCTCGCGGCCGCCTACAGTACTTGTAATGAATAGAGACCACGGCCTGGGGCCCCGATCGCCCCTGATGCCGCTTTCTCCCCTGCCATCATTGGTCGAGCCGTTGATGAACACGCTTGTACACACACAACCTCACCCGGAACCTCCTCTGCGCTTCTTCCTAGGCGCCATGATTCCTCCCGATGCAGGCCCTTGCACTTGGCAGGACTGATGAGCGAACGCGTGCGCCACGACCTGAAGAATAATGAGGGAGCAGCTTGCGATCGCGGACGGCGATCAACAAGACGTTGCCGACCATGTTCCGCCAGGATTGCGGAGGCGTTCTGGCCGAACATGGGTGAGGTCAGTGTCGATGTTCATGGGTGTACAGGCCCGTAGTACCCTGAGTCTTGGTGCAGAGCTTTGTTGGTAGGGGTGCTTGACGGTGTAGACGGGCATACATTCGGGTGTCACGACCGTACGAAATGTGGGTCTCGCTGCAAGGTTCGTATAACAGATAGGACCAGTTAGATCTTTGCGATGGAGCTGTCTTTGATGAATCTGGGGGAGTAGAATAGGTCAATCGTGAGTCATCTAGGAGTCGGATTACGTAGTTATTAGATGAATCCTACGGTAGCCCAAGAAATAGGCAGGTGAGCATGGTATACCTAGATGCCAAGCCGGAATTAGAGTTGACGTACGGAGAGGATACCCCCATGTATTCTGTGCGATGCAATAATTTCCGTAAAATCGACGCTTTCACGTCCATGTCCTGGACCTGGTCATGGATTTCGGGTGCGCAAAGATTGGACCAGCCTAGGGATAACCCTGCGCGCTGACCCTGTGGTCGTTACAAGAGCTACAACATGTACATATTATTGTCGCCGTCGTGGCGGCCGATCCTTCGCCGGCGTGTGAATAATACATGTGCGACGAGGTCGGGAGACCCGTCGGCGGGTGACCCAGTGCCAACGCAAGCTCAGTCTCCATTCTTCTTTCCCTTTTTCCCCTTTTTACCCTCTTTGGGCGGAACGCTCGTCACATTCCCCCCTTCGTCGGCATACGAATACATCTCCTCTAGTGTCTCCCCCATGTTCGAACCATAACCCCCTTTCCCGATATAACCACCGCCGAGTTCAAAACACAACTTAGCGAGATCCGTGTTGCAGAGCCTCCGGTGAACATTATCACTGAGCCCTTGCACGTCCTCGCACTATCAGAACTGGTCAGTAGACGCTATCAGCAACCACTCTATAACGTGCCCACGTACGGCTTTGTCGGCCTCGACGAACTCAAATGGCGGGTAGTCGGGGTGGTGCGGATAGGCGTTGCAGGCTTTCACGGTGACGCCCTTGTCGTAAGTACCGCGCGGGTCATCGTCGTCTTCGAAGAACACGCATTGCCCATATGTGTAGAACTCGCCGTCGCATGTGACATGGTGCAGACCAGGGGGCAATTCATCGCCATCGCTATCTTTCTCGCCACTAGAGATGCGGGCGAGGAGCGCCATGTTGAGCGCCAGGGAAAGAAGTTGGAGTTGCATGGCTGTCAGAGCAATGTTCAGATAGTAAAGACTGATAGTAAAGACTGATAGTAAAGACTGATAGTAAAGACTGTTTCCGAAAGCGAACGTTGGATGCGTGAGCCGTATCCAGGCTGGTTTGGGTCGAGAGCGAGTGTTGGGGCCTGAATGTGCCTAAATATTTCTAGGTAGGCCTGAGGGGATACGGTACTCATATACCTTTCCTACTTTCCATTGTGCGAGGTTCTCGCGGAAGAGCTCGGTGCACCCAAAGGTTAGCTTCGCTAGGATGAGGTTGGTAGACTAGGACAGCGCGGTGAGAGATGCCCACGAAATTCTCTTGGCTAATTAGCCTGGACTGTTCCAGCAAATTGCTGCAAGTTGGGAAGCACACTCATAAAGCCAATGGTTCGCGGAAATCGTCGCATCATGACCGTTTATGATTGTGGTCTGTATATAGGCAAGTCCAAGAGCTGATTCATGTCGCTCAGCAAAGGTCAGCACATAGGCATCCTTTCGCGCACGGAGAGTATCCCGTCGGATGCCCACAATAATCGGCACGCACGATCTTGTATCAGTTGACTTGTGACTTTTTGGCACTTGCTGGGAGTTCGATGATTCGGAGAGAGTCTCCTGGCGGGCGCTGCTGGACGGTTCTGGAAAGCAGTGCACCAAGCTCCTGTGCAAAACCCCACCCGCCCGTTGACATGCGACGGAATAATAGTATTGGACGTCCCTAATAATGCGCGTGCTTCTGGAAGTAGAGTAGGAGGAGTGACACGTGGGTGGTTCCTCGAATACAACCCATCCTCGCTCTTGGACTTTACCCCGTGTCAGTACAAGTTACTGTATTAGACAGCGCGCCATGACCCATCGTGCCTCTGGCCTTGGTGGATGGTAGTATCCAGGATTGTTGGTTTGTTTCAAAATGTCAATGATGAGGCCACCATATCCATGGATTTCAAGTTTGGTGTCCAGTTCAAGCTCCGGCGGTACATGGGAGGCACCTGGGTCCTGCACCAGCAACGCTGACTAAGATCAATGTTTTTCCCTATATGGAAGCTACCCAGTGCAAGCTGCAGCAAGCATAGGACCCCATGAGCTGCGACAAGGCTGATCAGGATCGTAGATTCAGATTATTGTAGAGCAATCGTATTTTGCAACCTTTGAGTGACTTCATTTCAACATACCTTCAAGCAGCCTCGATGTAACCAGACACTGACAGTTTGGACAGTTCGAACTGGTCCAGCCCCCCCATGGATCGATCCAGCCGCCGGTGCTAGTGCAGTCCTCGCACGGACGGGGGACCCGAACTAATCGCGTGTAAATCGCAGTGATCCCTGATGAGCGTTTGCATCTGCGAACCTGAAACTCTCGTCGACCGGCATTATTGTTGCACGTGGAGGAAGCATCAGCAGTGTCAACGGCGTGAAGCTCGCCTAGGTAGAATCGCGTTCCGGTTTGATACTTGCAAGCCCTCAAGGACGTACGAGGAATGCCACTTTGCTGTCCTTTTCCTTGCCACTGATTCTATCAGTCCGACCAACTTGATGATCATCTAATCGATCGCGACTGTTGGTCCGTCACTCACTCCAAAGCAATTTCAATCGCGCATTTGAGCTGTGACACTGCATCACTCTAGAGTCAATCGTAGTCAATGGTATCATCACCCGGTCAAGCAGTCAATTGTCTCAACGGGCAGTCGACTGCATCGTTAAACACTTGATTGTTATTAAATAGTCAATGACTGATGCAGTCGCTGGTTCTTGCCATGAAGACATAGCGGTGAATCCATATCCACGCGCGACCAGTCGAGGCGGCCACTAATCGGGTCTGTAGCTCCTCTCACATGGGCAAATGCTCTCGTGAGGATTCCATCGCTGGTACGAGTGCTCGAACTGTCGTAATAATATCTCTCAGGACCCCTAGAAGGCGATCCTGCTCAGCGCTTCCTGCAAGACTTCTCTCCTCGTCTCGTGCATCTTGACATTACCCCCGTACCTGCTCAGCAGATCGATCATCCTCACCACATCTCCTCGAGCCTTTGCGTATATCGGATCGATACTCGCCGTGCCATCAACATCCAACGGCGGTGGGTGTGCAGTCAAGAGCTGCGCAATCAGCCGCGACTCCTCAAACGCGCGATGCTGCATAATCCACCACACGCCCGCCTCTCGTTCAAACAGGCCCCAAAGCTTGAAGAAAGCCCAGATAGCTTCGTGTGCGGCTTCGAGTGCCAGCCTTGTCGAGCACTCTACACCGGCAGCGTCGTTCTCGGTGGCGTGTACGATCATCAGGCAGTGATAGTAGTTCGAGGTCAGAAAGAGATTCTGGCGAGCGGTACGTGGGTGTAAACTTGCTTGTTGCTGTAAACTGGCATAGTCCAGGTTCGTCAGGTGCGCTGGAAATGATTTATGTAAGCGCTTGAAGGCAGCGATTATGGAGTCGCGGTGGCGTGGACTGTTCGCTATCGGCAATGACAGTGAACTTGGTGAAGAGATGTTCTCCTGAACCAGGTTCCCGAGATGCCACATGCAGCGCATGTAGTGCACGTCGCTTTTCATAGTGGCCTGATCAACGATGTGATGAGGCTGTGGAGGGTCTAAAGGCTCGCATGCTTGTGGTGCTATCACATTGATGCTCATGAGATTTTCGACTCGCGACTGACTCATCAGACAGGTGTCCAAGCCGTCCATACTGAGTTCATTCTCATCGGTCAATGACTCGACTGGAACGTCAGAGTGCGTTGCCGTTGGTGGCAGTTTTAGTACAGCGGTCAACAAAGTGTCATGGAGGAAGACGGCTTGCCATAGCTTCCTTCTCTGTTGCTTCTGTAGCACAGGTGCGTCCGATACAACGACTTCCGGATCCCGATGCAGCCGCAGGGCGTATGCTTGTCGGAGATGTATGCCTGCCCATGCGTAGGCGTCTGAAGCATGATTGTCGTTCATGAGGAAGTATGACATAAGCAGCATAGCTTGTATGGCGCGCATGCAAGTCCGGTTGAGATATGAATACAGCCGCAAGGCCTGGTTGGCTGCTGAGCAGTAGAACTCTGCCGTCTGCGACCGCTCTTCGTACGAGGGAAAGCTCATGAACTGTGTGCCCAGTGCATACATGGCGTAATGCAGAGCTAGAAACGAGGCGTCCATCAGATTCTTCTTGTCTGCCGGAAGCGCCCAAAAACGTTCGTAGTCTGTGTAAAAGCTTCGTCTATGCATGAATGGTAGCACTGGATCTACCGCCTCGAAATATGTGGCTATCAGGATGTCGGCCTGGTCTTTCGAGGGGAGCACACTGATGACTTCAGCGAGACCGCCTTCACAGGTCCAGTAGTTCGAGAAGGGGTGCTGTGAGCCCACACCAAATACATTAGAAGGAGAGGAATGGGAGTACGGAGGATTCGAAAGCATGAATGGCGAGGATCCATGGGACGAGGAGGATTTGCGCTGCAGCTCGCTATCAATCTGTGTCCAGCCATTGTCTGATGCTACCGTCGGTGACGTGACGACTGCTGAGGAAGTGCTCGTTTTACGCATCTTGTTTGGTGGCTTGGTGACGCATCTGGCCTTACTGCTCTGTCCATTCTTGCTACCCGCGGAAGCTATGAGGTTGGCAACTGCAGTGTATTCGCAGTTGGACTGGCGCTTGATGCAGGCCAGACATGGCCGTCCTCGGTCACACTTGGTCTTTCGCTCGACGCATTCGAGACACGAAAGAGTAGGCTTATTGCGTTTTTGCTTGGGCTTCGCGGGCTTCGCGGTGTGCTCAGCATCGCCGCTGGGCTCATGCTTGAGGGCAGCTGGCGCTGGAGACCCATGATGCCCATTGACGCTGCTTCCACCGCTGCCTGGCGCCCTGGGTGACGAGTCAGGCACGGGATCAAAGAACTCCAAGCCTGGAAGCGAACCGACCGCCAAGTCCTGTGCATCGTGTGTGACCTGCATGGCTCCGGTGATCGTTGTCTACTGGCCACCGTCCCCCGTGACCGGGTCCGGTAATCCGCCCTCTAGCAGGTCCCCGGACCCCGATGTCCAGGCGCCTGGCGCTTGGGCACAATGCCTGTCAATGTTGTAGATTACCGTTTCGGACAAGAATACGAGACGTGAGATATCATCAAGAGCCGCTTCAAGTCTTGTGATGATAGCGACCACTACTACTCTGCGCGAACGACCCCTCTTCTTCTTAGCCGCCAGGCGAAGATTGTTGTACCATCACGTGAATACTCGTCATGATTCATGCATCGCTCGAGATGCCGCCACCTGCACGGAGGAGGCCTTGCGCGACGGCGAATCGTGCTGCAATACGGCGTGTATCTGCATGTAACCTCAAGTGCCGTGCTGCCCTTGAGGGAACACCCGCCTACAGCTATGTACATGAGGTGTCGGGGACATGTACATATTGACCTACAACAACGGAAGCATGTGCCATATGACGCCATGGGCTCTCCCAGGTTACATGTATATAGGTATAGAGGCTGAGGTGTGATGCGATTCTTCAAAACATTTTCTATACCAACCCAACAGCACCATCCTACGCATCTGAGAGACCTTGCATTGACCCACGATCCTCGAATGTCACACCGCGCGAAGCCGACCCTGTTGTATTCGAAAGCCTCCCTGTGGCAAAGTCGGCGGTGTAGCCCCTAGACAGTGCAGACGCAGAATAAGCATGTCCTTCTACCAAGAACTCGGATCCTGGTTTGCGCCCAGAGGCCCCTCCTTGAGCTCTTCACCGATGCTGGCTTCCCAAGCGCCTTCCACAGACCGCTTGCCAACCGGACACGGCAAACAGACCATCGTGGTGTTCCTGCGACACTGCGGCTGTCCGTTCGCTGAGAAGACATACCTCAACATTCGCGAGGTCGCTCGAGCGCACAAAGACATCAACTTCACAGCCGTTTCTCACAGCGACGAGGCATCAACCAACAGATGGCTGCAATCCTTGCCGCAAGCCGGTTCGGAACCTGCCAACCTAAGCATGATCGTGGACGCTGAACTGCAGTTGTATGCCGCATGGGGTCTAGGACCGACAAGTTATGGACATGTGCTGAGTCTTTCGAGCTTGCAAGAAGTATGGAGGCTGGCAAGGGACGAGGGCATCGCGAACCGACCCACAGAAAGTGGAAGTCGGTGGCAAACCTCTGGCTTCTGGGCGATTGATGCCGACGGCATCACCAGATGGGGACGTCCCGCGAAAAGCGCTGACGATGTACCGGACTTCGAGCAAGCTGTCGAAGCATTAATAAACCAGGATGCGGGTGTGCGATCGTCGCATCAGACGCTCTTTCCAAGACCCTCTGAGAACTCCCGAACCGTTGCCAGGTTGTTGATTCGGTCGTGAGGTCTTATATCAAATGTTTTCGCTTTGCCGCAAAACGCGAACGGAAAGACATGGCACTTGGCGCAGAGACCGGGCCCGAATAGCAGCCGGTCCAGTGCTACGCTGCTACATGCACAATCAGGCGCAGATCAACCAGGCGCCAAGGCGTAATGTTGAAGAAAATCTTTCTCGTCACGCTCGGAAGCTGCATCGGAAGAAGAGACATACATGTCGAGACCATGCAAATACCCTCCGAGGCGTCGTCGCCACATCGCCAATGCTCCGAACCCAGCACTTCATGCATTTTCTCCAGAGCTACCCCATGTTGATCTGAACAAGTCCTCCAGGTTGCTCTATTGTTCGCTTCAGATAATCAACGAAGCTATTCCTAGAGGAGGCATTCACATTATCTGCACGTCAGAACCCTGATCATCAGCCCTAGACATATCGGAGACCGACTGATAACAGAGCTTGATCATAGCGATCGCGGACCCATGGCCTGATCAATAATCCCTTCATCTCATGCACGGTGGGTGGGCCTTCAGCCTAGCAACGCAGCGAAATGGCTCGTTTGGGGAAGATGCAACATTGCTCATCCAGGCGTGGTTTGAGCAGCCAGTCGGCTACAGCACAACGGGAACGGCAGACAGGAATGTCTGCTGACACCAATGCATTAAAGCCAATCTCGAGTTGACCAGGCGTCGTGCGATGGTACTGTGGAAAGCCTCTAGACTCGCTGGTCAGGCCACCAGCACGCCCCTTGGCAGCAAGTCTATAAGACAGCTCAATGCGTTGAGGTCCAACTGAGAATTGTCCAGTGCAGGGCTCAGTATCCGAACCAAAAGACCGGCCACATCACTGCAACCTTGACTTTTAGCAACCCAACTATGCGTTTCACAAGTCTCGCGGCAATGAGCACTCTGCTCTTGTCCTTATTAAGCTCTCCCGTCCTCGGATGCAATTGTGATGCGGTAAGTCATCCTCCATATACATAAGCTATTTGCACCTAGCCCTAAGAAATCGTACAGGACTGCAACCAGGCCCCCGGCATCAATAAATGCTTGATCTGTTCAGTAGGGTCGTTGACCGGTGATTGCGCGGTGAGCATTTATTTCTATGGCATCGCCCTCCTCCAATCGAGGTCAGGCTTTCTAACCATATCCATTAGAGCGGTTCCGAGTGCGGCGTCGGTGGCTGCTACTGCAACCGGGAAAGATGCGGGAGGAGAGTCATGTTCACGGCTTGATGGGCGCAGAGAGATGAAGGTCGTCTGGCTCTCAAGCCGCTGGGAAAGGAACCCGAGGCGCCAGGCAATGCTGTAGAGTGAGATCTGCGGCCAATCACGACACTCACTAGGACTGATCGCTGCACAACATCTACATCTCTGACTCTTCATCTTTTCGTACATGCACCACAGGTCCTTTGTAGACGTGTCTCTGCCTTACCGCGAACCACAACAGCGCGGCGAGCACGACCACGCCAAATATCAAAGAACTCCAGTTCATCTCGCTCATCGCCGGCCTCGGCTCGGACGGGAAGAAGACCTGAGAGACTGTCAGCGCCATTCACAGCGCGAGCAAGCAGGCGTCAATATCTCACCATAATGAAAGCCAGCCATAGGAAGCACAGTGCTGCGATGTTGATCGGCAAGCCCAGCTTGCCAAGCGGGAACTGTGTTTTCGGCAGCTTATACCCCGTCATCTTGCGATATGCAATTGTAGTGATAGAGACAATATAACTGCCCAAGATCGCGCTTGCGCCAATGGATGCAATGATATTGAACGCGGTATCAGATCCGATCAATATTAGAGCCAGAACGACAGTGAACGTCAAGGTGGCCACGATGGCATTCGTCGGGACCGCCTGCTTCGGCGAGACCTTGGCAAATATGTTCGGCAGTCCACCATCTCTTGCGAACGAGTACAGTTGCCTAGACGAAGTCGTGACCATGTTGATAGCACAGAAGATCAGCGCCAGGATGATGTACGCAACCATGACGGCAGTGCCAGCGCGACTGCCTGTGGCGTTCAGGAAGATCTCGATGTAAGGTTGGCCAGTGGGGGAATTGATGGCGTCGTCGATGTTGCCGGCGCGGAACAGGATGGTCAGGAGCATGAGGAAGCTGATGCTGAAGTTCAAGGCTGCTGCGCCGACCATGCAGCGAGGCAGCCATCTGGAGGCATCCTTCAGCTCTTCGGCTAGGTGACAGATGCTGTCTGCACTGGTGAGCGAGGTCACTGGAGCGATGATGCCTGTGCGAGTCAGTTCCACTCGGTGGATGGACAGGCCTCGCGTTGCATACCGATGAGGACGGCCGTGCTGATGTTCGGCCAACCGTATTCGTTCTCCCAGAGCCCAAAGACCTCTTGCCTACTGGCGGGTGGCCCCATTGCCAAAAGAACGACTTCAAAGGCAGCATACGCAACGACGTGGCAGACCAGGATTACGAACTCGAAAACCGGAAGCTTTTCCAGCAAAACTGTATTGAACACCACGGCCAACCCAGCGACCGCGATAGTAACCAACGTGAAGTGCCACCCTTGAAACTCAACCTCCGGATTGACCAACACAGCAAACCCCTCAATCTGCTCAGCAGTCGCATATGCGACCGAAGCCAGCCCAACCTGCCATCCCAACACCGTAAGCCAACCCACCGCATACGACAACACCTTCTGCGCGCTCCGCGGCGCAAACTCCGAGATCCAATGATACTGCCCGCCGGACGAAGGAGCCATGCTCGCCATCTCGGCCAAGCTGACCGTGCTCAGACCGAGCCCGATGCAGCAAGCGATCCACATGTATACCGCGCCAGCTGGTCCGCCGTTGGGGAGGGACCAGATGACTGTGACGAGGGCGTATTCCCACGCACAGCCGAGGATGGAGGCGAAACCGATGATTGCCCAAGGACCGAAGGTGCGTTTGAGCTCTTGGATCTTGCCCATGCGGTGCATGTCGCGTTCGTCGAGGGTCATGGAGGCCAACTTGGAGTCGTCCATGATGCCTGGGCTGTCTGGAATCACCTTGCTGCTGGGCATTTTGGTCATATCCATCTTTCTGCCTCGGGATCCGTATGAAGTGCGCTCCTTGCGTTGCTATTCCCGGTACCTGGCTTGCGGCGCCAACGTCAAGTTGTACAACGAATCCTTTGCAGAGGAGAAAGAGAGCGAGAGAAAATTTGGTATAAGCTTACTCGAGTGCATATAGCTGATAAGGTATCCAGGCCGACCCATGCAGAATGAAGACTGGCCTATCTGTCGGCGCTGCTGCATTATCAGTAGGTAGTAAGTCTCCATTATCACGCAGATCATTGCGTTCAGAACACTTCGACATGCCATGTAAAATACCTTGATGCAGTGCACATACGAAAAGAAGATCGATAGACAGTCTGTCCGGGTGTTCTCTTGCTCCACCTCTCAAGCATCCCATAAAGGACAATCAAGGCGTGCCTTCAATCCCCAGCGGTGAACGTCAATATTCCAACGCTCCGTTCAGGCTCTACCACGCAACTTGAGATAGAGCCCGGCGGCTCCTATGAGCCGCATCGCTGGTCTACGCTCTCGAGGCGCAAGTGCGGAGGGAAGCGAGAGGGAAGAATGAATAGGTCAGAGAAGCATGAGTGACAGCCGGAAGCAGGTCCAACTGCCGCTCGAGCAGAGCGCTGTCTGCACGCGGCTGTAGCGTGCATGCATAGAAAGACCAACAGGTCTACAACCAGTCCATAACAGTCAGAAGCAAGAGCAAGCACTTTGCACCTCGCTGATCCCGCACGCCTGAACGCCTCGAACACTCCGCTGTCGCGTCCGCAGTCATGCTCTCTAGTCGTAATAGTTATACAGCGCACTAATTGACTCGCCGTGGTGATTACGGCGGATGGCTTCAGCAAGCAGTCCGCTGACATCAAGCACAACCAGTTTCTTCGATTGTTGACGCTTCTCTTCTGGAATCGGGAAGGCATCCGTGACGACAATGGCCTCGATCTCATTGCATGCATCGAGCTCTCGCAGACATTCGCCGCCGAAAAGGCCATGCGTCGCCATGCAATACACCTTGGTTGCTCCTCCTCGCTTGACGACCGTCTCGGCTGCTGCGATCCATGATCCGGCTTTGTCGATCATGTCGTCAACTATCAAGACCGGCTTGTCCTTGACATTGCCGACCAGAGTCACGGTGTGCTCGAGTTCAGGATCCTTGAGTGCTTCTTCCTCCTCTTCATCCGACTCGTGGGCGTCGCCGGTCCCACCAAGACCATCACGACGTCTGTTAAAGCGAGACGATGTCGTAGACAAGAAGCTTTGTGTCATTGCCTCGGGCAGTTGATCATCGCTTGAATTAGATCCCCGCGGCCCATTGCCTTGCACAGAGCCAGAGCGGACAGACATCGTTGGTGACACCACACCGTCATGATCATCCTCAACGATGTGGCCTTGCATCAGACGCCCAGTCACGACATCTCGTGCGCGTTCATCCCTGTCGAATTCCGTTTCAGGATCCTCGTAGCCATCCTCGTCCAAGTGTGGTGGTTGCTCGATTCCTGGCGCCGTGGGGTATCTGTGCAAACCAGACCCCTCCACATTGGTGGGCACAGCATCCTCGGTCCCGATAGAGTCGAGTCTAGTCGAAGTTCGCAATGGACTGAAGGTGTGCTCGCTTTCTGCGTTAACCAGGCGTGCGCGCGATGCTGACCCTGGATTCGCAGTTACCGCACGTGGCCTGCTTGGCCTCCGTTGGTTGCGATGCTCCTCCCGGACGCCGTTGCCGTTGACATGCACCGGACGTGCGGGATGGTGTTCGCTGGTAGTGCCTGCCCGATTGGTGGAAGTCCCACGAATGCGCGCCTCGGCATCCTCAGGCTCCGCAACCAGCGTTCTCGCGTCGTTTGTGCCATCTGTGCCCATCCCCTCGCACACAAAGCTGTTCATCATACTTTTATGTGGCCGACGCTGGTCAGTAGTGACGATGCCAAAGCTCAACTTCATGTTATCCGCCAGAGATGTCACGCGTTTCGTGCCGCCCGCGTTCTTGCTCACGACAACAGCGTCGCCCCAATCTGGTATGTTCATCTTGATCCACTTGGCGATGAGAGGCTCTGCCACGAGGTTGTCTACCGGGCATTTGAAGAAGCCCTGACTCTGGCTGGCATGGAGGTCGATCGTGATGACATGGTTTACACCAGCAACGTTCATGAGATTGGCCAGCATACGAGCGGTGATGGCTCCACGATGGGCCTTCTTCTTCGACTGTCGAGAATATGGGAAGTAGGGCATGACCGCTGCAGATTCTGTCAGCTCATACTTCTTGAGCGTGACGGAGTTATGGCTGACCGGTGATCGACCTCGCAGAGCCGCCTTTGCAGGCATTGATCATGATGAGGAGCTCCATGACATTGTCGTTGATCCTGCCCGGTCAGCACGGCCATCGACGTTGGAACGGGTCGGCATACTCGCTGCTGCCACTTTGAACGATGAAGACATTGCAGTCCCGGACCGACGTCTCTGCCGGCGCGGTTAGATAGAATGCTTATCGTGCAGTGCTGGGATGCTCATACTGATCTCGACGCTGGTCTCGCCATTGGCAAATTTCTTCAAGGCGACCTTGCTTGGTGACTGCCCGAGGCGGTCACAGATGCTCTGCACCAGCTGCGGGTGCGAGCTGCCGCTGAACACGCACACCTGACGCATGACGGGGAGTCGTTAGCAGCAAGAGGACGTGTTTTGACTGTGTGAGGAGCTCTGCGGCATCCTCATGGAAGAAGGTGGGTCGCACGCGAGAGCTCGCCTGTTCACTACGTCTTGTCACATGCTGACCCGTCCTCAGAGAAATTCCGTGGAAGAAGTCTCACTCCGCGAGTCGGGATTAAGCTTTACTCCCTTGCAGCCGCGCACGTGCCACACTGCTTCTTCCGTCTTAGCATGCACCTCGACCAATACATCTCCAGACTTGCACACTGATTGGAGTGTGCCAATTGCAAAGAGCTCCACCAAGGAGTTAAGCATGAGAACGAGGTCGTGGGGCGGAGTACAGTTGGTTCCGGAATGTGTCCCGAGGAACCATTGACCGCCGCTGAATGCCTCTTTGATTAACATTTTGCACGGCAGCATGAAACGGTCAATGGACACATGGGCCCGATGCTTGCGTCTGCAAGGAGGCTGATAGACTCCGGAAGCAACGGCTGTCAAACCATGAGGCTGGAGACTGTCACTGCCACTCAATCATCAAGCATATCGTATGCGTCTTGATTCGCTCACAGGGAAATTTGACTATGCCTCGTAGATGATGATTACTGTTTCTATCGTCTATCAACGCGTTGCCGCCTGCCGAACATGTATGGGTATCGACGCGCAGGGATACCCAGATCTGCAAGATACTGTGTGAAAAAATGATTATGTACAGTGCACTCATGGATGGCCTTTTCAGATGGCCCATCTCCACCATCCTCTTGCTCACTCCGGCCCACTTACGGAGTGATGTCGTATCTGTAGCAGAATGGTCCAGAGAACGTATCCATCAAGTCACCAAAAACTTGCGGCTCGTCCGTCACAAAGCCAAAAGGAAGAACGTCCTCCAACGACATATCAGCCGATGGCGGCGAGTTGCCAAGAGTCGAGGTTCCGTAGATCACGTTCTGGCGGCGGGTGATGTCTAGGTTCTGCCAGGTCGTCCACACGTTGTCGATCATGGCGTGGTGCAAGAAGAAGAGCGGGTCAGCCGGAGAGGAGTGGAAGTCCATCATGTTGCCTCCGCCTTGCCAGTGACCACCACCGTGGATGCCGAAGGGGTTCTTCGCGCCGTAGCCCTGCATGTAATCCTGGAAAGTCTCGATGTAGATGTAGTCGAGGATCGTCTGTGTGAGGTTGGTGTAGGTATTGTAGTTCTGCGTGAACCAGGGGTTGATGTCGCGCTGCAGACAGTGCGGGTTGTACTCGAATGAGCTGTTGACGTTGTTGTAGTTGGGAAGGTCTAACGGACCGAGGTTGATTGTGTAGTCGGTGAAGGGACCGGAGTAGACGCAGCCTCCACCGGTGCCAGCTGGGTAGGTGACGTCCTGTGACAGTTCAGCCAGTGCGCCCTGCATCACGTGTCCCCGAAGCAACTTACCTGGGTTGCGAGATACGTGCTGGAACGACCGGAAATGTACTTTCCATTGCTGCCAATGCTGTACTCATCTCCACTGAAGAGTGGAGAATCTTGTGGCGCTTGAGCATCGATAGCCCAGTTCCAGTACGGCAGTACGCCTGTGTAGCCACAGGAGTCCTTCAAATCCTGTTCCCACAGGGAGGCGAGGCGTCTGTGCCATGCAAGAAAGTCGGCGGTGTCGTGAATGTTCAAGGTATAGTTGATGTGGGTGGCGACATACTCGTCGTATCGATTCTTGACGCCGGGGTAAGAAGAGGCCTGGTCCGAGGTCATGTATCTGGGAGGTAAGTTGTACAGGCACGTCACAGCATCTGTGAAGCTCTTCCGGGTAGCCTCATCCAGGGCGCGCCATTCCTTTCTGACTTGAGCATTCTCGTATGTGCAAGTGGCACCACTCCGGCTGTTGATATTATTTTGCATGTTCTCAAGAGCAATCTCGGAAACATTCTTCCAGGCGGCGCCGCTGGCAACATCGGCAGTACTGTAATCGCTGGTGCTGGGTGCTTGAGCACCTGATACGCCCACCTGGGCTGCGACGACTGTCGCGGCTGCGATGCCACCAATGGCAGACCTGTAGAACATTCTGTATTATTAACGATAGAGATTAAGAAAACAGACTAGAAAGATGCAACGACGGACGAGACCACAAAGGGTGTCTCAAAAAGGTTGATGGGAAATCGCAATGAAAGGTGGAAGTGGTTGGTCAGAACCAGGACAGCGAAAGCCATTGCTTTTGTAGAGGCGTATTGCGAAACTAGGAGCAAGCGAGACACCACCCACCTTAGGAGGTAGACGAATAGTACCTCGAGATCACGATCACCGCGCGCGCAACTATGTCGCCAGCTCGTGACGTGAGTGGGTGGAAGACCATGCAGAAATTCCGTGAAGTGGGCCGTGCAAAGGGGAGGAACAGCGCTAGGGGATTCGGTAGTGGTCGCTGCATTGTGCCTGACTAGCATCCTCGCAGCCCTCTGTGACCAAGCATTTCGAGGATCGCCAGCGTGTAACCGATGCTATTTTCTGGTAGTCATGGCCTCGCACAGCCACGCGTCCAAGCTGCGATGCGGAACACCTTGCGTTCCTGCGTGGTTGGTGTTGTACCAAGTCGCAAGGCAGGTCTTGCATTCTTCAAATTGCCGACCGGTCCCGTTTTGACACACTGAACGAAACGTGGATACCTCCTATCCCTGGCTAGTGCTACAATAATCGCGTGGGTCGCGGGTCCAGTGGCCTTGCTGCCGTGTTGCCTGAGGTCGCACCTCGAGTTGTCGTTGCTGCTGCCCTATTTTTGAAGTCGTGCGCTATGGGCGTTGAGATGCAATACATTATATTGTATGTAACTGCGGTCGCAAGACGCCAGCAATGCATCCACACGCGCATGCGGCTCAGTCCTTTCATCGGCTGCGTGCTGCCCAACACGGGGCGCCAAGCTTGTCGCCTGGGAAATGCTCGGAGTTTGTATACGAGAATGGTCGGTGCCAGAGAGTCAGAGACCGGTGACTCGATGACATGGAGGAGAACGTGTCTGAATCTTAAAACTCTGGAAGACTGAGGTGGCTGAGTGAGCAGTATAGAAGCTTGAGCGTGGGCAAGCCCCAAATGGCAGTCCAGGTGGTTGGAATGCTTGTTCCAGAAACTTGCGCAAAATCGCCAAACGGCGTGTTGTTATTAGACACAACCCCCCGGCCCCCTGTGATGAGGCTGGAGGTGAAGAGTACCTACATGTAATTTCTGTGGTTCAATTTCTCCTCATGTACGTCAGCGGCTCGGTCTTGATATTAAGTTTGTACATGTATGTGTTAGAGCGCGTGTAGGAAGCGCCACGATACAAGACTGCCGAATCAGGATGACCACCCTACATCAGCACTTCTGTTGACATCGAAAGGTGTATATATGCAGATGTATAAACAACTATGCGCCTTTTCCTCCTCCCGATCTCTACACGGAGGACGCTCATCTACTGCGAGCGCATACAAGAAAGCATTGCAGGGAAGAAGCCTCCTATCACAGATCGAGTCACAAATTTCGCGGCAGACACCTGGGCGAAATGGGAGAAGGCGGAAAAGGGATGGCAGAAGCAGCTTACGGAGTATGGCAATAGGATGCTGAAGCGAATACCATACGAAGAATGGGGTCTCAAAAGCTTTCCGCCTGCCACGAAGAAGAGACTGAAGGAAGTGGATGAGGGCAAGCATAAATTTGCTTGCCTATATCCTGGCGCGTTCGTGAAGAGCTCGAAGGTCGGCGAAATATTACGCACGCTGGCGACCGAGCGACAGGCGTTGCATAGTAGGCGTATGTGGACGTGTATTGCTTGGATGCCCGTGACTATACCGTTTCAGATCATACCAGTGTAAGGTTCGCCTGCCACAGAGATGGGGCCCGCAGGAATTTCCGTGCTGATAAGGGTTGTAGTATCCCCAACATTCCGTTCTACTACGCTGTCTACCGCGCCTGGTCACATTATCGAGCATTGTACGGCGGCAAGCTACTCCAGCATATAGTGGATAAGAATCTGGTTCACGCAACAGACAGCAGAATCATGGACCAGATGTACGCTGCTGGCCTCATCAACTCGTCCCGCCAGAAGTCGCAAGCAGCAGCCACGCCTGCGGAAGCAGACATTGAGAAGGCTGCAGGAGAAGTGGAGCAGCGCGCAGAAGGAGGCAGAAAGGAGGTGATGCTGTTGCAGAGGTGGGATGGGAAGCTCATTGCCGAAGCGTTCAAGCACCCAGAGCTTGAGGTCGAAATTGAGAGGGCGGTTGAGCAGGTCGAGGATGCGATTCGAACGGCAGAAGAAGAAGGCAAGCCCGACGTGCAACAGTCAAAGGAGGTGTTTGAGAAGAGCAGGACGGCGGAGAGAATTGAGCAAGTGAGGCGATGACGGGCAGGATGCGAGCTAGTACCGCTCATACACGAAGGATGGTTGATGATAAACATTTAAGAGTTAAACGTCATATAAGCCAGTGTGCTGGTCCTTGGCGAAGTTCTGCACTCTTGTTGGGAGGTTGGGAGAAGCAGCGCCTTCAAGGTTAAGAGCAGAAAAAGGCTCGAGACGAGCTTTCTCAGCAGAGTGATTGCACACATACCGCGGTCCAACCTCGAGAGGAGCGCCATTACCAATCAAGACGATTGATGTCAACGGATGTCCTGCAAGAAAACGCGTTCGAGTCCTAGCAACAGACTGTGATGCGTGGCCCACTTCTCTAACCGCACCTTGCGCAAGGGCACGTCTGCTCCCAATGGGGAAGGCGCCGGTGCCGCTCGGGCAACCTGCCATGTGTGTCTACAATTTTCAAAGTCTCACACTCCCATCGTCAGTTTTCGTCTTCGCGATCGCCGAAATTTGTAGCCGAAGGTACAGTCCATCATGGCTCCGGAAACCAGCGCAGTAGTCGCAAAGACTGGCTCGCAATCGCCATATCAACTGGACGCCACCCAGACGCTTCGCGCCTCCACCGCTCTGCTTCGCAAGATCCGATCCGACCAGACCACTCGTGAAGAGAACGGTGCAAAGGCCAGTCTGCTTGCAGACGCCGACGAGGGAACTATAGAAGACGAAGTTCCAGTCTGGCTCGTTCTCACGACCAAGAAGCACATCATCGAGAAGAAGCGCCTCAAGCCGGGCAAGATCGTACTGCCTCACCCGTATCTGGACGCCAATGATGCGAATCTGCGAGTCTGCCTGATTACTGCGGATCCTCAGAGGAAGTACAAGGACTTGGTCGATAGCGAGGTCTTTCCAGCGACGCTGCGAAACAAGATCAAGCGGGTAATCGGATTGGAGAAGCTCAAGGCGAAATACAAGGCCTACGAAGCTCGACGACAACTACTCGGCGAATATGATGTCTTCCTGGCAGACGACAGGATCATCACATATCTCCCTGGTGTTCTTGGCAAGGTCTTCTACAAAGGCGGCAGCAAGAGACCTGTGCCCGTTACATTGGAAGGCAAGAGGCAGAACACAGATGAGCAAGGCAATAAGCGTCGAAAGTTGTCTGAGGGCGGCACCAAGGTCGTCAAATCCGAGGTTAAGCCTCAAAATGTCGCGCATGAAATTGAGAGGACTTTAAGCGCAGCACTCGTCCATCTTGCCCCCTCGACTACAACAGCGGTGAAAGTAGGCAAGGCAAGTCAAGAACCGGAGCAGCTGCAGGCGAATATTGAGACCGTCGTCAGCAAAATGGTCGAGCAGTTCGTCCCGCATAAATGGAGAAACGTGCGAAGTATACACATCAAGGGGCCCGAGACCGCAGCACTACCAATCTGGCTCGCAGACGAGTTGTGGGAGAAGGAAGAGGATATCCTCGACGAACCGTTGCCGGTGAAGGAGAAGGGAAGTAAAAAGCGAAAGCGTGGTCTGGCTGGTGCGGCGGAGGAGCCAGAAACGATCGAGGTTCCCGGTCCAGACGGAAGGATGAGGACGTTGGAGAACCCGGCAGCTAAAAATAAGAAGAGAAAGGCTGTTGAAACTCCTGCTGCCACGAATGGCGATGTGAAGGGCAAGGAGAGCAAGAAGACGAAGAGTGATGCGTTCAGTGAAGATGCGAAGGCCAAGGCAGAAGTGAAGGCAGAAAAGGAGGCGAGAAAAGCGGCGTTGAAGAAGCAGAAGGAGGAGGCGAAGAAGCTGGTGGTGGAGAGCACTGTGGCGGTCGCTGATGGCGCGAAGAAGGTGAAGACGAAGACGAAGAGTGTAGAGGTCGTGGATGGGAGCGTGAAGAAACCGGTCAAGAAGGGGCGGGCCAAGGCTGCGGATCTGATATGAGAGTCAATGACGGTTCTGTCATGAACATGTGCGTGAGGTTGTCGCATTTTGGCAAAACGCGCGAGGTCCGGCAGTGTGTATAGCTAGCATGGCGTTGAGGCGTAGCATTGGCAAAACCGGCTGGCCTAGGTGCTGCTTAGGTACGAGGCGAAAGCACCACGGATTCGCACGTCTCTCACAGCTGTACCGTGTCATGCATCCAAAATCCCCCATCAGGCCTCCGCAGGCTCCTGCTTAATCTCGTCCGCAAACATCGGCACCGACGCCGACGCCCCCCGGCTCTCCCGCCTCACCCTCACCTCTCCACCACTCGCCCTCTTCGTCCCCGGACCCGGCGCCTCCTCCCCGCTCTCTGACAACACCGTCTCCGTACAGCTCAACCGACTGCCCGTCCCCACCACCGTCTTCTTTCTCCGCGCGCTGCCCACCGAATGACTGGACGAACCTCGCCTGTGATGTCTCGCTTCGCCCACGTCCCCGACAGGTCCCGGCGTCGAGCTTCGACTCGAAGACCTGGAATGGCTCTCTGATCTCAGGCCCTCCCGGCCATCCATCAACCTCCTCTTCGCCTTCAACCTCTCGCTACTCGGTCTCTCTCTGACCCCAATCTTCTCCAGTTCGACCTGTCTCCTGCTCTTGCCCGTGCTTAAGATCCTGACATTCTTCCAGCCGCGCCAGCCGGTCCACCAGAGCCATCCTCCCTCTTGCCTTGCGATTTCGCGGGAACGGGACTTGATGATCTTGCGCAGGTCGGCGCGACGCGCGTTTTCTCGTTCCCAGTATTCAAGCCGGTAGGTGTCCCATCCTTCTCGGAAGTCGGGCGAGAAAGGTTTGGGGAGGAGGAGGAGTCTGAGGACGTCACCGGAGGGCGCGATGTCTTCTTCGATGAGGCCGTGACGGGTGGCATGGGCGTTCCAGGGGTCGGGTCTTTTCTCCGAAGTAGTTGTGGTGGGGGCAGGGTGCCCGGCTTCGATATCCTTGGGCACGATTTGAAAATGGACTCTCTTCTCGCGGAACCAGCCTAGGGGATCTAGCAAGCCGAGATAGCTCATGATCTCGCTCAACACGCTGCCTCGCACGACGACAACCTTCATGTTGAAACTCCTCAACCCTCTATTCGTGACGCCGACGAAGCGTCGAGGCCAGCGCACTCCCCGCTCATACATTCCGGTGCCCCAAAACAAGCCCAGAGTCACGACGCCGCCGCACCAGCCGAGCTTCTCGATGCTTTCGAGCATCCAGTAGATACTCCCGCCCACGCCCGAGCCGTCTTCGCGGGGCCGGAAGAAGAGGAGGTAGCTGAAAGTGGTGATCCATGCTGTGAGCGCGATGACGAGGAGGACGTGCAATCGAAGGCGGGCGCGTAGGGAGAGGTACTGGAGTCTGAGACTGCTTTCGAGGATGAGGAGGTTGAGGTAGATCTGTGGCGGCGACGAGGGGAGAGCGTCGACGGCCGCGGTGGTGGTGCCGGTGATGGAGGACGAGGCGGGTGGTGGCTGAGGTGCGGTGATGGAGTGGTGAGAGGTGCGCGAAGAAGCGGAGCCGCGGCGCGCAGATTCGGCGACCTGGGTGGGAGAGACGTTCGGTGGGGGCTACGAGGTCGTCTGTCAGTGCTTCTGAGGGGAGTGAAGCTTGAGAGGTGATGGATACCGCTCCTTTGACAAGCTGATCAAGCTTGTTATCTGCCGACATACTCGCTCTTCATCAAGGCCTCGAAATGTCGCGACTGGTTATTTACCTAGCTGTTCGGCACCGACCACATTCTGGGAGTCTGGGACTGGGCGTGATTATTAATTCCCTCTATGGCCTCGTCGCCAGCGACTGTCTTGTTCGCGTGACGGCTAGAGATCTGAGTATATGGGCCTGGACACATGGAATGATCGGATGTCTGAAATCTGCAAGAGACAGATGTCTTGATATTGCGATGTACTACTAGTAGTAGTGTTCCGAACAGAGTGGACCTTTCATAGTAACGTGGGTCAACTTTGGTATCTACCACGGGTTATGCACAATCGATAATACCTAGGTAGTCTTATTCTGACCGAAATAATACTAATGTCCTCATGCTCGAGATATCTAGCACACCAGCCGAATGTCGCGACATCACCCGGTGCATCTGAGACCCTCCGTCATTTGACTCGATCAGGTAACCCAGACATCCATCTACTCACATCAGACTCCTACGATTCGGAGCACCCGTGATGCCTGGAAACATCCAACACATGTTGACGTCAAGAGGAATCGGAGTCGTGCACTGTTCACCATTCCAGCTTCGTTGCGGTCAACACTGTTGCTGGCTGGCCTCTACAACCTTCACTCCTTCGCTTCAGCGACCTGCGTACATGCGGTAACAACCCCTCCAAGTCAACAGCAGACCTCGGCGACCTACGCCACCATGGCTGCTGAGGCCTCCTCGACCGACGATGCACGACGAGAGGGTGGCGGTGGGCAACGCCCGATGCTGGCCCGCCAACGAGCCAAAGAGGATCCCGCAACGAAGGCGCAGTATGCGAAGAGCGGCTACTTTCCCCTCAGCTATAAGGAGGGACTGTCGCAATGGTGGGCCGGTCTGGCGCCCGCGGTGACAGAGCATAAAGTACTGTCCTACATCCCATATCTACAAAAGCCGCCCACACACGCGCAGACCGGGAGTGAGCCTCCCAGCTCAAACAACAGCTCCATGACTGTGGATCAGGACCGTACGAAAGAAGCACAGCCCGTACGGACGGACCCAGCGAGTGATCCTCACGGCCCACGCCAATGGCAGAGTAAGATGGTGCAGTTAGTCGGAAAGAATCGGGCATTGAACGAGTTCTCGGTTGAAAGACTGGGTGAGGACACGGAGAACAATCTGGTCATGCTGCACGGGTATGGTGCGGGCCTAGGCTTCTTCTACAAGAATTTCGAGGCATTGTCGAGACTGCCACATTGGAAACTCTATGCTCTCGACATGCTTGGCATGGGAAGGAGTAGTCGACCACCATTCAAGATCAATGCAAAGGACAGGCAGGGCAAGATACGGGAAGCAGAGAACTGGTTCATTGACGCCTTGGAAGAATGGCGTATACAAAAAGGCATCGAGAAGATGACGCTTCTCGGGCATAGTCTCGGTGGTTATATGGCAGTGTGCTACGCCCTCAAGTATCCTGGCCATCTGAACAAACTCATCCTTGCCTCTCCTGTGGGCATCCCAGAGGACCCATACGCCGTCAATGAAGCCATGCCCGAACCTGACGCGAGCACGATGTCTCATGAGTTCACCGAGTCCCAGGACCAGGCGATCGTGGATGGCGGAAACAGCAAACCCGAAATCGACTCGAGCACCGGCGACCTGAACCCAAAACTTATGGCGCAGAGAGTCAAGACTGGGAATGATGGAAAGCCGCAACCCCGACGCCAGCTCCCGAAATGGCTCGTCACCCTTTGGGACGCCAACATCTCTCCCTTTTCGCTTGTCCGGCTTTCTGGTCCTCTTGGGCCCCGTCTCGTCTCTGGCTGGACCAGCAGGCGATTCTCCCATCTACCAAAAGACGAAGCCCAAGCCCTACACGACTACAGCTACTCCCTCTTCCGCCAACGCGGCTCAGGCGAATACGTCCTCGCGCATGTTCTCGCGCCTGGCGCCTTTGCCCGCTCGCCATTGATTCGTCGCATTCAAGGCGTAGGACGCCAATACTTGGAGATACACTCTACCCCAGATGTGGACACTTCTTCCACGTCCCCTACGCCCTCGCCACAGAAGGTCAGAGAGACAGGGATCCCGGTTGTACTGATGTATGGCGAGAACGACTGGATGGACGTGTCTGGCGGGCGGGATGCGGCGGAGAAGCTCGCGGAGGAGAAGAGGAAGGCGCTGGCTACTGCTTCCGATCAGGAGAAGAAGGCGGAGAATGGCGATGCCAAGGTTACTATCATCCGAGGCGCGGGTCACCACATCTATCTCGATAATCCAGGCCAATTCAATGAAGAGGTCATAAATGAGATGCGGGACGTGGAGGCCAGGCAGAAGAGCCTTGCTGGTATCCGATGAGGTTCGGGAAGCACGACACTTTGATTTAGCGATGGCGTTCAGGGTTTGTGTTCAGTGGACTTAGATGTAGAGGGATAGATTCTACTGCATGTATCGACGACAGCGCTGTGGATACGAATGAGCACAGCATGCCCTGATTTCACCCCACGCGTGCGCGCTATGTGCGGGAGGATGAACCACAACAATAAGGTGCCCGCCTAACGCATCACGGTCTTCGTCCCTGATATCGGAGATCCTAGGTACATGTAACACCCATGACATGCCAAAGCCGCCGCTAACCGGGCACATGCTTGCAACGTGCTCAGCCCCACTACAGTGCCCCCTCCAGCGTCATCAGCGCGAGCCCACGCAGATTGCAGGTACAAGGCAGCAGATTCCTCAGCCTCGCATTCTCCAGTCTTCATTACCTGACACACCTCACCAGACCGAACCCACCATCTCCCGACACCACGAAGCACTTCACTCAGCTCCAACCAAAATCCCTGCATCCCCCGACTCACCAAACCACGAAAAATGCCCGCGATCAACGTACGCCCCTTCCCTCCCTCCCCCTTCCCCCCCCTCCAACATGTCCTGATGCTTGATCCGACACGACACAGGTCTCGCTCAAGGACGGCGCCTCGGCCGACCAACTCGACGCCGCGAAGAAGCAGGTCACGGACCAGGGCGGCAAGATCGTGAATGAGTTCAAGCTGATCAAGGGCTTCACGTGAGGAGCGGCATTCGGGGCGGGAAAGGGGATTTGGTGCTGACGCTGGGGTAGGGCGGAGTTCCCGGCCGACAAGGTGCATACGTTGAAGACGAACGAGCATCTGATTGTTGAGGCGGATTCGGAGGTCAGGACGCAGTAGGGGGGGGGGATGGAGGGGGCGATGAGGGCGCGGGGGATGAGGATGAGGGTTATGATGGGACGAGATTGTAGATGAGGTATGGAGATGTGCACGCATTGAGTGTTGTGGACATTTTGCGGCCTCGTCGGGCACTGTTTGTCTACTCCTTCAGGCGAGGTGTCCTTGCTGGACCCATTCGCTTTCTTTCTTTCTCGCGCCGAAATGAGAGGCTGCCATTACAGCTGACCACTCACTCCTGCGAGCCGACAAATTGCCCCGAGCGGTCTGCTCTCTCCGACTCGTTCTGTCACAGGACCAGTCTGGCCAAGTCGCCAACAGCCTTGTGATTGTGCGCAGCTGGATCGCGTCGATCTCATCACATCACTTGCTCACATGCTCGGCCCAGCAGCCTCAAGGTATCTTGCCGACCCCTCGCAAGCTGAGATACACATCCGTGCCCCATCCCCATAAGCTCTGGACCGCGATGCCGCCGGCGAAGTACTCGGCGTATGCCCTCCCGAGTGGCAAACCATAGCCGAGTCCAGCCAAACTGCTGCCGCCACCTGCACCAGCAGAAATGACGTCCAGCGCGCCTCCGCCGCCGCCCTTCGATGTCTTGTCATTGATCTCGTCCTCGTTGAAGGTCGTGAAGCCGTACTCCCATAGTTTGGCGTAATTCTCCGGACTGATGCCGCCACCTCTATCGCGGATGCGGATCGTGACGCCAGGAGTCGATGAGTCCAGCGGTCGTATGTTGGCCGAGGCCGAGATCTCAGGTTTGTTGGAGCCGCTTGCGTAGTCCACGGATCCTTGATCGTAATTCGAGATGACGCCCACGGCGTCATGCGCCAGGTTCTGCGCTTTGTTCTTCAGTGCCCTCGTTTCTTCCGATGTCGCTGGGGCGGGAGCGATGGTAATCTCGATTGGCTCTTTCTCCATGCCGTTCTCTATCGTCGCCCTGAAACTATTCTTGAGGAGCTCGGTGAGGATGTACTCCAGATGCATTGGGATATGAGCGATTGTCGTGTCGGGACTCCCACCGATGGTGACGGTAGGACGGACACCATACTTGAGCTCGCAGATCTCGCCGACCATGTGCTCGCATGTGCGGATGATGTCTGCTGGTTTCAGCGCGGTGTCGATGACGCCAATGTAGGTGGCGCGCTCCGCGTGTGGGTTTGGGGCGTGATCGTCTTTCAAGTCATGATGAGGTTTCGACGAAAAGTGCAGCGCGATGTGCTGTTCTGCGATCAGGCGTGTGCCGATCCGGGCTCGGAGGTGCTCGTCGAGGAAGCGGGTGACTTCGGTGGCAGTGATGTATTTCCTGGCCTCGAGAAATCCGCGAGCCAGGATGCTGATGGTGTTGCTATGGGTCTCGACCAGATTGGCCATGACTTGGGTGAACTTGATCTCATCTTGCAGAGACTCTATCCTCCGTTCTGCATACGGGAGGAGCGTGCCCAGACTGTGCACGTAGTTGCCGTGGATCTTGTTGACATTTGGATTCGCCACAACAATATATGGCAGGGCTCTCAGGCTCTGGATGCGGTGTGCCAGGCGGGAGGGCAGGATGGCCAGGGTGAAGTTGGCGCTATTGAACAATGCCTCCTCGGAGAGCGGAGGCTTGCCATGCTTGCATAGATCGGCCAAGGTCAACGGGTGGAGCGGTGTCGCAGCGAGTCTCGCAATGTCGTGGTCTGTCACCGTGGCGGTTTGGATGGCGCGACAATGTCGCCTGAGGCGGTGGGCATGGGGCCTTGCTCCAGCTCGCAGGCGGAGCATTAGAACTGGACGCGATGGCTGGGGAACGGCAGTATATATATGTAGTTGCAACGACACCAGGCCGTCAAGCGACAACCTCATGCTTCACGGCGCATCACGTTGGAGGTTCCTCCCTGTTGTCGGGGGGTGATACTATGTCATCTCGCGTTGAGTTCGCGGCTGGTGCTCGTTAAACGCGCTACCTGTACCTACTCGATAGTGCCCACGACAATAATGAGTCTCCAGTCGAAATGCGTGGGCATTAGCTGCCACGACAGGACCACCTCTCAATCAATTGGCGTGGCTGACTTGTATCCTGCCTTAACTAGATATGGCCCAAGGGACAATATTCCATTCACATGTACACGTCCCTCCAACGTATTATCTTCTTCAGAGCGACCCTTGACCTCACGGGCCATGTGACCGACCGCGCGAACGCGTTCGTAGTGGGGCGAGACGAATGGAACCCACACGCTCATCTCAGCATGATCGCCGACCCATTCGACACGTTGCGCAGCGACATACATGTAGAGCTGTCAGAGGAAGAGTACTCGTATCATTATCTTGGAGCCTTTACGCCCATCGACCGCGCGAGTATCCCGACCACAGCAAAATCACACAAGTCGCGTCGCATCTACGCGTGGCCGCGTCCCGACGTCACCAGCCACTCGTCCTCGTGTACTTCGATTCGGCCGCCTGCGCTCGCGATCCGGTGTCGCAAGACGAGCGATAGATCGCAAAGACACTACGGAGGTACTGCCAAAGCATTGGCGACATCGCCAGAATGGAGACCATGTCGTACCCGGTCGCGACGCACACGCAACCGCATCTGCGCGAAACGCCAACCGTGTCGTCTCGGGTCGACCCCGCTGCTGCGATCGCGCCGCAACATGCGCGTCAACAGCCACCGCTGTCCGCGCCGGCTTCGCAAGAATCTATCCAGAGCGCGGGGAGCAGCGTGGGCGCTCAGGTGCAGAACAGTCCCAGCAATGTGTCTCAGATCACCAACTACACGGACCCGGCATCGCTTTCCGAAGCCGCACCTCATGCTCATGCCACCGCGGACCGGCCTGGTACGAAGTATACAAACCGCGAAAGGACTCCAGAGGACAAGATCAATGGCGGCTTTGCAGTGGCCAGTCCTCTGAATGTCACGTCACCTGCAGCAAATGGAACGAAGAGGACGGCCAGCGGCCACGTCAAGAATGCGCCGAGCCTGCCATCAACCCCAATGACCGAGGCGTTCACTGGCCGACGCGCCAGAGCCGAGTCGCTCTCATCTACTGGCAGCAGAGCAGGCGAGTTAGCCGCCACGCTCAAGACTCGCCTAGGGTACGCAATGGCCAAGGTGCAGCATGGCTGGGAGCACAAGAATCTGGCCGAGGTCGAACAGCTGGCCGCGTCTAAGATGTCCCCCAATAGCCACGGGATTGCTCAGATCGATCAGAAGATTCGGCCGGTGAGCGCTGGCCTAAGTAGCGAGACTGCCAACCTCAGCATGTACGATCGATACAGTCACGGCCAAGTGGACGGCGCAGCATCGCCTCCGCCAAAGCGTCGATCAGGCAATTGGGCTTCGATGGTGCATCCTGCACAACCAGTCAGCTATGCGCATGGAGTTGCGCGTCATCTACAGCCTCCTGTCGATCTGCGACCAAATGCGAGTAGCCGTGCATACCACACTGCTCCTTCAAGTCAACAGGGCAGCCACGGCGCCAACGCCATGTCTCCGCCTCGCACGCCTGTGAACACCCAGCTCAGGCGACCAGCTACCATTCGTACAGACACCCAGACAGCGGAGGCCGAGCGCGATGCTCTCCAGGCACTCTTCCAACTAGGGTCGCCACACGCCTCACAAGTTTCGCGACAGACGAACAATGCAAGCCAAGCAAGCTCCAGTCAGGCATCGCCGCTACGGACAGAGTACCCAACTCCTCGCAAAGTCACTTTTGCGCGTAGCAGCAGCGATGTGAGCTCGCGAGGGGATAGTGCAGACAGTGCCTAGGCGAGTATTCATACGGGAGGTTGAGGGTGCATGGACGGACGCGCACATCGATTCTTGTGTTCAGCAACGATTGACGGCTCTCTGGATGATACCCAGCCCTTGTTTAGGTTTAGTGACGAGTGCATATGATTGCAAGGGAAGGCATGGGAGGTTATCGGGAGTTGGGAGTGTGCTTATATATATATGGGAGGCAGGGCCGCTCTGAATAGGACTCGTGGGATCGGATTCCAGTGTTGGCTCCTGGCAAGCATCTTTGGCGAACGCAAAGGTAGCGTGTTGACATTGACCATCAATGTACATAGCGGACGCCAAATGGAACTGCGTAAGTCATCTAGCTCAGCAGCGAGCGTCCAGAGACCATCTCTCTGTACACCGCTGGCGTTGCAGAACTGTCGGCTCAGCCGGAAGGCGATACACCAGGCAGTAAGTGCACCGCAAGTTTTCGATGCGCGGCTGCATTGCTGGTCGATCTAGTCGCTGATCATTGGAGGTCTTGTATTTCAGCTACCCGTTGTCTCGATCCACGTCACAGACTGCTGCGACACATGGCAACGCAACTAGCTTCATAGGCAACCGAGAATATTGCCGTTGCTGCCGAATTGCTCCGACCGAGTCCCGTGTGGCCTGCTTCCCGTATCCATCGATATGATCGCGCCCGGGCGACAGTGTCGTCCGCTTCCGTGCTTGAGAGTGGCTCAGTTCATGTCAACATTTTGATGCCGAGCTCTCTCGCGGCCAGCTCACGGATCCGTGCATTGATCTCGCGGCAATCACCGGGCAAATCTGCACATGACCCGTCTGAGACGCGACGACAACCCCACGAATCCTTGCCTTCTGAGCAAGAACAGCAGGCCTCCTCCTCCCACCCAACGGTGATGATCCCCAAGACGTCGACAGGCACCTCGACCTTCCTCTGCGCCTTCTGCAGCACCCTGAGAAGCGGCCGACAGTCCCTGATGAAGCTTGTGGCGGCATCCTGTCGGCTCTGCCTCCCGCCTGGGCCGACCAGCCCATATCTGCTGAAGGTCGAGATGCTGGTGTAGTGGAATGTCACAGCGCGCAAGCCTTTGGCGTCCTTGAGCAGGTTGAACGCGCTCCGGATCGCACTGGCGGTGTACCCGTGGGCGCGCACCGATACGAAACGTAGATTTTGTCGCATGGTTCCGATGGCGACTAGGAACTCCTTGAGTCGTGACGTGTCGCTCAAGCTGAAGCTGTTCTCCCCATACATAACAGCGGCTGATTCCTGCAGAAGGAGCTTGCTCACTCGCAGGATTGCCAAGGGACTGGGCTCCTGCTTCTGCCATTTGCGAGCCGTGGCGTCAAACACTAGTCCTTTGTGAAGGTTCTCGTCATGGAAGGTGGACACGACCAGCTTGGCGATCGAGCTTCGATATGGCTTGTCTTGCACGATAGTGATTTGCTGCGGCTCTTCGAGCAGAAGACGGTAGATCATCTGTCGAATTCTGGTGGTAACTCCAGAAAGCGGAAAGGAACAATATCCTCTAACAAAAGGGCTCTTTTTCCTTTGAGTGGACCTTTTGTGATGACCACGGGTCTTAGGGTGAATGGATCTTGATGGCGAACGTCGACTTGATGAGAGAACTGCATCGTGTTGGCATTGTATTTAGCCATGGTGGTAAGTGGGCTGCCGTTGGACAAGCCTGTCTTCGTGCGCCACGCCTTGAAACCCCTAGGAGGCGGCGCATTGACTGATACGCTGACAGGAGGTTTCTTCGACCGTGGACCAACGACTTTGTCGCGACCCTTCCTTGTGACAATCCTCTTCTGTTTCAAATCAGCCAACGGAGAATAGCACGAGTGACTTTCGAATCTGACCATCTTTCTACCTGGGGCCATATTGTGGGAAAGAGCCTCACCGCTGAGTTGAGCGATCTAGTAGTGGTGAGTGGCAGTCGAGAGGGCTTGGAAGGATTGATAAACCCAAAGTCGTACTCTGTGGTTGCGGTGAAGCTCGGGCCAGCTTCTATCAGGCAGGAGCGCTAACGTGAAAGGCGAACGAGGAAAGAGCGAGTCGTCACATCTATTATCAGTTCGGGATATTTGGGGATAGGCTCAAGGATTTTGTGTAAGCCAGGCCAAACATGCCGACCACCGGGAGACCTGATTTTTGGAAATCACCATCCTGTCATTAGCGCTCAGGTGCATTCAGTTATGGGCAATTTGTGTAAGAGGTGCGGTCGAGTGAAGGTCCTTATGCTTGCCCAGGAGGCACCAAAAGCCGAAATCCTTGTCGACGGCTCGTTAAAGGCTTCAACACTTCAAGAATTTCAGCATCAAGCGGCCTTGATACGCGCCACGAATTTCATGTGCAGACACTAGCGGGCGTAGAGGCTGTGGTGACAACTGCACCGCGACCAGCGACTCAATATCCTCCGGATTGCGTACACCGGCTAGACCTTAGCAGCGTTTGACGTCCCACCATAGGCAGAGAATTTTGGAGGTGATATCCAGGAGCGTCGACTAGGAAGGAGTAGTGACTGCATCAGCGGCAATACCATGCCACCAGGCACGACGTCTCTTGCATGAGCATCTGTCCACGATTGATAATGGCCAACTCTTGGCCGAGGCTCACGATGGCATAGGCTGCCGCATTCGGTGTTGCCACGAGAGTGCGCGAAAAAATTGCTACCGCCTCCCGACCGCAGCCGATCCCAACAATGCCGCCCAATCTCTGAATACAATCATTATTTTGGATGCCTGAGAAACGTACGCCACGTCCGCCACTCCTCGGCTGACCCGTCCCTCAGCCTTATTAGTCACATAGCAGCAGGCGCCGGACCAACCCGCAAATGCCTCGGCATATAGAAAGATCAACCCAATGGCATCTTTGTATCTCAAGATATACTTTAGGTATCCGGATATCCTCGTGACCTATTCGTGCTCGTTGGAATGCCTGGACCGCCTCTCACTTCCCCGACTCTCAGCCCGTGTGTCGCTGCTATTGCCGAGGGTGAAATTCTACATGATTCTGCGGCAGGACTCCCTATGACATTATCGAGAACATACACGAGAATAGCCGGGGTATACGGACGTAAAGTCAGAGGCGTTGCAGTATAAATTGGTGAGGTGAGTATCGGGTCTTCCCAGAAATTCACAGCATATCAGATCTTCCGCTGTAGACTATCGTCAACCAAAGAAACAACCTGGAACTTCAGCGACGACATCTACGATTATCAACCCTACACTCCAGATCTGTATCAAGACATCCTGAATCCGTGAACATCAATGGCTACCCAGCAGCCCACACAATCCAGCACCCAGAATGTGGGCCCCACATCCGGCAATGCCAAACAGGTCCACGGACCTCTGGGTCAGAGAGATGACCGCTACCACAACTACCTCATCGACGCCGGCATGAAAATCAGGAGCCGAGCAGGGAGTCGTGCGCCGCGCTCCAAGCGCACATCCCCAACCACGTCCGGCGCAGCAACTCCCGCGCGCGATCACTCGCCTCACCGCCCGGGCGCGGGATCACGGACCAACACGGGACACCGCCACGATTATGAATATCACAGCATTCTCATCGATGCTGGAGCCAAGCTGCGGGAGATGGCTTCCCACCACGGCTCCAGGCGACACACACCTGCGCACTCGCCTATTCACACGCCTGCGCGCGCCCTGTCGCCCGTGAGGAGTGCTTCGGATGAGCAGCTGCAGCAGGAGAGGGCCAAGATCGAGGTAAGCCAGCCTCATCGGTCCATCTTCCATGGTCGGCTTGGATGGAGTTTTTAGGATAACCGTTAACGAGGATTTTCTGGGATTAGGTACCTGTGATGAAAGAGGAGAGTAAGGTGGCGAAGTGAGCTTGGTTGTGAGCGGAATCTGGGATGCGGTATACCCTCTCTTCTTGTGTGCATGGGGTTTCAGTCCTCGCTGTTATGGTTTTGTGAAGTTTCGAGATATTTAACGACAGTATGGGTGATCTGTGTGCAAGCAAAGGGTTTGCAGGCAGTCTGGCGAACGAGCGTTTCCTCTCCATTCTTTTTCGCTTTTCGTTCTCTCCCTTCGTACGCGAGGGTGTTTCTGAAGACATACTGCAACCCTTGCGTGCTTGGCCGCTTATTATGCAGAGACAAAGTAGCAACTTGACAAGAGGACATGCATTGGGTGAAAGCCCCTGGATGCAACACATACAATGCTTAGGTAACGACGAATATGCCCGCAGGACGTCTGCGACGGCATGGCGTGGAGGCATCATAGTTGTGCGCAGCCGATACAGGGCACCTTTGCCATTATGCACTGGATCCTGATCACGCCAACTTTCCGGACTGTCATAGGCAGGGCGACCCCAAGCAACCAACTTGCGGCCTTTGGCCACACACGTAGCCGACATCACACCAATGGTATGATTGTATGTGTGGGAATCTGGCAGAGACGGTCAGGTTGAATGCTAGCCTGAGGCGGGTCACACTGCTGTGTCACATCACAAAAACGCACCCCTTGCCTAGCATACGCAACACCCGCAAAGCGGCTGCAACGCAGACTCCATCTCACAGACTTAGGACACGTCCCGTCTAGCTCCCCACCATCCTCTTCACCCTCTCCAACAACACCGTACTCTCCCTCCCCAGCTTCCTCTGCCCGTTCGAGCCACCCGTCCTGGCCTTGGCCATAGCCTTACGAAACTTCTCCCTCTCCTCAACCTTCTTTTGTCGCTCCCGCTCCGCTTCTTCTCGCGCCTGCCGCCGTTGCTCCGCCTCGGCCTTCCGCTTCAGCGCTGCCTCGTGCTCGCGCTTGAAAGGCTGGACTTTAGGCTTGCGGTCTCTGCGGTCTCTTCGTGGAGCCCGCTCATGATCCTGCGTTGCTTGGTTCTCCTCGTCCGCGGACGGTGCGCTTTGGTTGTCGATGAGGCTCTGTCGGTCTGGATGGGGCGCTGAACTTGATTCTACTTGGTGTGATTTGTGCTCTGGCACATCATCGTCGTCGCCTTCGTCGCTATCGCTGACGTCCATAGCTTGGGCTCTCTTCCTCTCTCTTTCCTCATCTGCGCGAAGTGAAGCAGGAATCGGCAACTCCTCTCGCTTCTCCAGAACATTGCCCGTCTTCTTCAACTTCGCATACTCCTTCTTGATCTGCGCCTTCTCGATCAGGCTCCTCTTGATCTCCTGTGTCTTGCGCCTATATGTCCCATCAGGCAGATTTTGCGGCCCAACTCTGAAGCCGCCAGCACGCTTCTTCCTCTCTTCCTGCTGCCGGAGCTTTTTTGCGCCCGGGCGGTAATCTGGTCTCGGCGCACCGCCATCTTCACGTTTGCGCTTTTCTGCCATGTTGGTCTAATAAGGTATGTACGATCGATCTCTACTACTTTATTCCTCTGAGTTGCAGATCTCAGCACCTGCAGTGGCACGGGGCTAGTTCCATTCTCAAGGCGGGGCACGAGCCGAGTCGCATCATGCGCGTGGTGTCACTGTGTCAGGCTGACGACCTGCCTGAGCTGCGGAGCAAACGCGCCAGAGATGAGGCCATGCACCGAGTGGAGTCGATGAGTCCATGTAGCCCACTCCTCACTTGGAACTTGACCGCCTCTGCTGTCTGCCCCTCTGTACATACATCCTCTGGTCAAGTACATTTCCGCGCCGTAAAGTCTCCCTTTGTCTGAATCCTTGCGCCCGAACCCGCCCCGAGTACGCCGGCGGACGAGCATGATTCTCGCTGGAGACGACGGCTCATCTCACCCATGTGCCCTGCGCCGCTGCTTGTGTGGTCACGCTCAGGCTAGATCCTGATCGTGGTACAACCTTGGTGACAAGCAAACCCTCTCTACAGCAGTCACCACTCTCACTCCTCCCCATTGATAGAAGCACGATAAGCTCAGAGCCATCGTGGTTCTCAGCGACTTCATGGCCATCTACCATGAGCCGTACGACGCCCCGATGACAGAAAGGGTCAAAACTAATGTGGAAGACAGTGGCCCTGAGGGAAGAAGGGCGAGCCTCGAAGACAGGCCCGGGAGCACTAGTCCGACAGCCATCTACAATCCATACTATACGGGACGACCAAAGACGCCCGCCAATTCAGCCAGGGCGGGGCCGATCGACAGACAGGAGCTCATTCGAAGGATCAAGAGCAGGGACAGCAGGCCGACTTCTCCAGAGCTAGAGCTGCCGCCAAGCGTCCACGGCAGGCACACACATTCGCCTGTGCCATACGCGACACCTACGCTTCCAACAGACAGCAGACCACAGTCTTCAGAGACCCAGCATGACAACGCGTCGATCGGCATGGAGATCGAAAGGCCGCGCTCGGCGTTGCATCGTGGAGACTTCAGGGAGAAAGAGCATGCCGACTCGGGCTTCGGGCGATTTGTCGATGGCTCCAGAGAAGAACAAGTGCCTGCATTATCGACATCGCCTGTAGCGCCGTGGCACCCGGATTTCCCACGTGCAGTATTTCGTCAAGCGCGGGAAGAATGGCGGCGACAACCCAGTCCACCCCGGCTGGGCGTAGCAATTCCGCAGCCTCAGCGTGCCCGAGCTGCGTCCAACGCATCACTGGCGGCAAGCTTTGCTTACAAGCCGCCAACAAGTCCTCTCGTGCAATCATCTCGACCTGACACACCGGAACCAGAACAAAGAGGCAAGTCGAGGAGTCCGGACAAGTCCCGACGACACACCTTTTCGCCACAGTCTTTCCTTCGTGCGCAATCTGGACTTGAATACCCAGCATCGGCACGCGAGTATGAATATCGCCAGCCCCCTGCCTTGCGACAGGAGCGTTCCTACCCGTGCCAGGCACATCAGCCGAGGAGATCATTGAACGCCTTTCAGAGCTTGCCGCATTCACCATTACCACGATCGAGGCGACCATCCGTCCATGAGTCGCCTCTCCACCACGCGCCGATGGTAGGCTCATACGAGGAGTCGATCCTCAGAGGTCGAATGTCCACTACACCATCAAAGCCACTCAATTTTGTGGCGCAAATTGGAGTGCTTGGCAAAGGCGATTGCAAGCCCAATCTGAGATGTCCCCCCCATGTTACCATCCCATTTCCTGCAGTATTTTACAGCAATCCTTCGGCAATGACGACTGAGCAGCCAAGTCCGTACGTGGGTCTCATCGACATTGAGCACAACCTAACAAACCAAGAAGCGGCGACCGAAAAGCGCAGGCACAGGCTACATGCCGCTTTGAGCGATGAAGGCAGCCGTGCCAGCTCCCAAACGCGCGACGACGGGTCAGGCTCGGATCCGCAGGCGCGGAGACGAAGGCGACAGAAGCAAAAGCAGAAGCAGAAACGGCGATCCGGATCACCCAGAGCACCTCCTGGGGGCAGCTACCGCATACCCCAGCAGGGTCAGCTGCAGATCGTCCTCAAGAATCCGAACAAGACTGCAGTGAAGCTTTTCTTGGTTCCGTACGATTTGTCAGACATGGAAGCTGGACAGAAGACCTTCATACGGCAGAGGAGCTATTCCGCCGGACCCCTCATCGATATGCCCTTGACGTCGCGGAAGAACTTTGGCACAGACAGGCCTGAAGCGGCTCTCAGTGGCAGCGACGATCCCAATGATCGGCCAATGCTGCGATACTTGATTCATTTGCATATCTGCTGCCCAAGCAAAGGTAGATACTTCCTTTACAAGTCCGTCCGGGTCGTGTTTGCGAACAGGGTACCAGACGGCAAAGAGAAGCTGCGGAATGAGATACAAATGCCGGAGCCGAGATATAGCGTGTATAAGGCCGGCAGGGACTCAAATGTCGGGCTCGCAAGCGCACAAGCGAGCAGAGACACGATCGCGAGAAGGGGCAATATCGACCCCCCGAGCACAGACGACTGGGACAACCGTCGACACATGGCCCGCTCGTTGCCTTCCGCTGCATACGAACAGAGCGCTGACATCAGCTTGCCGATGCAACCCCTGCCATTCCACGTTTCTCGCCCGTTATCTCCACTAGAATCACGACCGAGCAGCCGACAGATGAGCAACGCGACCTCGGTCATGGACATTGACTCGCAGCAGTCCGACGAGACAGTGTCTCCGCGGTCAGCATTGGCGAGTCCGACAGTACCCAGACATAGAGACGGGTTTGGCGAGGGCAAGGTTTGGAGGAGGCTGGAGGACCCGTTCAACTTTGATAGGGATACTAGTCGCGAAAGGCAAGTGAGTGGAACCGGCAATGAGAGTCTGTTGAGCAGGAGGTTGAGAGATCTGGCTGTGCAGATTCAGAGGCGGGGTGGTGATGAGAATGGTAGGGGTGCGTAGAATAAGTGGTTGCATGAGGACCTTTGGGTGATGGGTGGCATTTGGGACTACATTGATTTCACAATAATTGAACCATGAAAAGCCATTCGCGCGCTCGATCGATGTTCTTGGCAGGAATGCAAGCTGTCGTCGCCACCCCTTGCCAGGATCTGAAGCGTGTATTGGGTACGGGGGTCGCGCGAAAAATGGCTTCCAGTCGTGAGACCTCGACGCTTTGTCTCGCACTATGTTCTGGCTGCCACAGCTGCACAAAATACGCAAACCACCGAAAGTTGCTAACTGGTCATTCGAGTCGCTGGATCATCAAATGTGAGGACGCCTTCAAATGCTGTCAGGGGCATCTGGAAGGAAGGGTGGGTCGTTCCTTCCTCTGAGCCGCTGTTTACATTCTCTCCACAAGAATTCCTTGCTCTGATCTCGCTACTTCATCACCCTTGAACGTGACATCTCCCTGCACTCACGCGTCCATTACACCCGTCAGAACGCAGCCACGCCATCGCGAGCGCAGACGCCCTCCACAATGCATCTCACCACCGCCATCGCCACCACCTTCGCGTCCCTCTCCCTCGCGCAATCCGGCTACACAATCGCAAGCAATGGCAGCATCACCTGCGACATGCCCAACGCCGCATACTGCTCCAGCACCGGCAGCAACATCGTCATCCGCTGCGACGCCAACCGCGTAGGCGAAGCAGGAAACTGTACCTCCCCCCCCCCTCCATCCCATTCCCCCTCCCATCAAAACCCCCCACTGATACACCCCGCCTCACCAGGCAACGACAACCTCGCCGGCGAACCCGGAGGCGCCAGCTCCGCTACCTGCTGGTCCTCCTGCGGCGCCCTGAGCGGCCTCGCCGCCTGCGCCAAGAACGGCACCGTCTACCCGGACTCCGGGGACCCCTTCGCGAGTAATGCCACCGGCGTATGTCCCGTCGTGAACGCCACGAGTCCCGGCGGTCCCGTCATGAACGCCACGACGCCGTTGATGGGCAATGGGACGGCGGCGAACGGCACGAGCCCGCATTGTAATTGCACCGAGGGAGGCGAGCCGACGGGTAGTCCTGCCGCGGCGAGTAATACGCCGCCCGCGGTGCCGAGCGCGAGTGCGGGTGCGAGTACGAGTTCGGTGGCGTATCAAGGGGCGGGGAGCACGACGTCGGTGTCGATGATGGGGGCGGGCGCCGTTGTGGGGTTTGTGGCGTTGTCGGCGGCTTTGGCGTTGATCTAGGAGAGGCGAGGGTCAGGAGTTTCGGCGTTACGGAGGCGTGTCAGGTCCTGGCGCATGTAGATTTACCAATGATTTCATTGCATCAACACTCAGCTTGCGCGTGACTCTGACTCCAAACGTTGGGTGGTACAAGAGCCTGGAGAGAAATAGCACTAGCATTACTTCGTAACGGGTACTGTACACCACTCTTGACCAATGGTGCCGACACTGCTCACCTAAGTATAAACCGACTCGGTCCAACTATTCACCTGCAACCCCTTCTCCGCCATCTCGGCATCCCTCAAGAATTCCAACGGCATCCACACCAGATGCCCCCTAATCTTGTCCAACTCCTGCCTCACATGATCAACCGGCTGATACGGATCATATAGATGGCCCGCCTTCCGACTCCCTTTCGCACCGAGGAACCGGTCATACTCCTCGAAAGTCTTGACGTTATCGTCCGGATCAGCATGGAACAGATGCCTGAAGATCTGCGTGTTGAGGGTCGCCTGGTCCGTCCACGTCTTCCACAACTCATCTGAGAGCGGATCGGCGACAACGTCGTTGTACTCGTCGTGCTGGAACCAGTCGTTCTCGCTATCGCCTGGAGGCTGTGCGTTGGGGTCGTTTGTGGCGTCCAGATCTTGGGCGGGGAGGAGACCAAGGTGCTCGCGCCAGAGCATGCGGCGGAGGGTGGCAGCGTGGTGGCCCGCGACGTATGTTTCGCCATTCATCTTGGACTGTAGAGGCACGGTGTCCTCCATGACTATGGAGAGTTCTGAGTCGTGGAAGCCGAGCTGAGAGCGATCGTTGATGTTGCTGGATCCGCAGATCACTATTCTGTCATCGACGATAAGAACCTGTTTGCGAAGTCAGTACCAAGTGTATGATCGCTCAAGATCCAAGATGACTCACCTTGCCGTGGATGTACAACTCCTCCTGTACGAAGTTCGCCACTTCTTGTGCCGCCTTTTCCGGATCATTACCGCCATCCTTCTCGCCGCCCCTTCCTCGCCAGGGCTCCTCGCTGACCTTTTTCTCGCCCAGCATGGCATCCTTGGCAATTGACCATTCGCTCACGACGTCTGGCTGTCTGCCATCAGTACCGAGTCCGGTGTCTTTCAAAGCATTCTCTAGTCTCTCGCGCTTTTGCTCACGCTCATCGCTGATGGCAGGTCGATCCTCGACGTCCGGATGCGCTGGATCACCCTCACCCTTGGCACCATGGACACCCTCTGGCATGACAGTCTCCGCCTGTGCTCGCTGCAAGTCTTGATACGATGCCCCACTCTTTTCCTCTGCTTCCTTGAGTGCTGGTGTCTTGTTGATCCTGTCGTACGATCGCAAATTGAAGCAGAAAACATACTGCGTCGGATCGACACCGGCCGCTTTGATCTTACCATATATAGACTCCTCGCCGCGGTTGATGGATTTGTACTGATAGTCCATGATCGCTCTGGTACCCGTCGCAGCGTCGTCGCGCAGATCTCCCGCGAATCCTGGAATGCAGGGTATCATGATGATGACTCTGAACTTCCTGCCCTCTTTGGCTGCTGCCACAACGGCATCTGCAATAGCCTTTCCAATCAGGTTGTGTACCGGCGCCTGCTTATCGCCAGTTGCAGTAATGAAAAATTGGTTCTCGATATACACGTAATGCTTAGCGCCACGTATGATCTCACAGTAAGCATTCTGGATACTTTGTTCCGTCAAGATGCCACTAGACCAGTCTGCAGAGCTTCGTACGACCTGAGCATGCACGCTACCCTGACCGTCGACAGCTTTAGCAGTTCCAGACAGTCCCGAGGTGTAAGCCTTGGACTTCTCCGTGACGCCGCCAGACGCAGTGACAGTACCCTCCGTTTTGGGATTGTTTCCAGTCATCATCGAGTTCTCCTGCTTGTTGTCCATCTCCTCAGCTTGCTTGGGCGAGTAGGCATTGGCTGGCATCCCGGAATCGCTCTTATCCTGCATGAAGCTTGGACGGTGAAATTTGTCGCGAGGATCGTGCTTCTCCCAATAGTCCTCTTGGTCTTTTTTGAACTGGTCAAACCTGTCACGCGGGTCGTGCTGCTCCATGAAGCCTTCACGATCTTTTCGAAACTCGTCGAATCTCTTTCCCGCGCCGTGGCCGTAACGATGCTGGTGGGATGTATAGCCGTGCTCATCTACGTCTTCCTGAGCGTCGTGCCAAACTTCGTCATTGCCGCCAGCTTCTGTTGAGTCATTGGCAACAAGGCGGCCCTGCCTGGGATTGCCAGTCTTGTGCTCTAGTGGCGATAAGGGATGGTGAATATAGTCTCCCACTGGATGCTTCGGTCGCTGGACGCCGATCAGATCCTCGTCTTCTCCCGTTCGTCCCGTCAGAGTAATCCAATCATATCTGTCGTCTCGCTTGTACTTGTCGCGTTTGACAAAGTTCCATCGCAAGACGAAATGCTCCGCGATGTCGTATACACAAGGCCCGATGACGCCCATGGCAACATCGTGCCAAGGCATACGACCATACTCCGCCTTCGATACTTCGTTACTCTTCCAGTCCGACACAGATTGGAAGTCCATAATTCGATTGTTGTTCCAGTCCTGACCTGGCCAGATCTCTTGATCAACACCAGCTGGATGCGCATCCGCCAAAGGATGTTGCCTGTTGTCCCAGCGTCCGAAGCACAGGTCCAATCCACCGATGAAGGCCAAGTTATAGTCGATCACGATGTACTTCTCGTGATGCGCCCAATAGAATGTCATGTCACCAGCATTTTCGAAGACATTGTGATCCGGATGCCGCATGACTACAATATTCTTGTAGCCTGGACTACCCTCTGGACAAAGAGCCTCGAGGGCATGCTTCGTGTGCTTGCTGTTGCATGAGATTGCCGCTTCCACTTCTTTGTAAACGTTGACGTAGATCTTGACACCCCTCTCAGCCGCGCGCTTGAGCACAGTATCCAACCGCCAATGCTGGTTGGTGGCTGGCGGTCTTCGCAGGAACAGCTCTGGCGAAAGCCACCAGTCCGCGATATATATGGTCTCCTTGGCTCGTTCCAGAGCCACGGAGACCGCATGAAAGTAATCGCGCCCATCAATGTACCACTTGATCCGATTGCCATCCCTCTCTGGAGCGAATGACTGGAAACGATGTCCTTCGGCGATCTTGGTCCGCTTGGCGTCTGTCGCCTGCTCATGCTCTTCGTCATGGCGATGGTTTTGATTGAAGAGGTTTTCATACTTGCCAATCTTATGCTTCAGATGAATGGCTCCTATCTTCATATCATGAAGGTGAGTGCCCTTGAGCTTCTGCCTAAGTCCTGGGAACGGATGCCTGAGCCTGTCCTTGAGATCTCGATCCTCGTCGCCGTGACGGTCGAGAGGTCCTTCGTTCACGTGCCGATGCTGTTCTTCCGGGGAGACATGCTCCGTCTTGCCGATTATGCCCATGGTCGCAGATGTGGCCAATAGTGTACGGAGTATGGACGCGGAAGATATCCCTGTCCGTACCCGTCGAGCCTGGCGATCTCAGATCTGGTGGGGATGGGGTAGGTTGACTTGGAGAGTCGGGTAACGTGAAAGCCTTGCGGGAGCATCTGAGGTTCTATGTATACCTGGAGAACTCGATGATGACTGGAATCTGCGGCCTAGTCAAGACGCTGGGGGACTTGGGGATTACAACGGCTTAAACGACGAGGGCGCGCATGTGCAGGGTATTTACTTGTAGTCCCCCAGTCCAACGGTGAAGTTCGAGTTGCCTATTGCGTCATGGCTCCACTTTTACGCATAAATCCCACTTGGCAAGGCTTGGCGTTCTTATCATGCTTGGCACCGTCTTTGTTTCTCTTAGTTGTCGGTCTAGGTACAACCCTGCGTTGCAAGAGAGACTGCTGGATGACTGCTGTGGTCACGACACCTTGGATATCACCAATATCGGAGCGGTGCCGCAAGCAATGCCGTACTCTGGATCGTCACTTCATCCACATCTTTGTGGAACACAGTCGGAGGACTGCCGATAGTCGTCAATTGGCGGTCGACTTGTCGGATGGCATATTGGGACGCAGGCAATGAGATCGGTTGAAGTGAGTGGTCAACGCTACGAGGCAATGTGACATCAGTCTCGAGGCGTCTTGACCATTTAGTATCATTACTCTGAATAGCCCCTATCGACACCAATTCGCCCAAGAAGCGATCTTTCTGCCGAGCCTTGCCGGGATCTCCTTTTGAAACCTCTTCAGTCGATCAAACAATACAGATACGATGCAAAGGCTGCGAAAGATCGCCAACCATCCAAGCTCTACCCTCTGCTCCCCGAACCCACTCAAAAGTCCCATTACCAAGCACAATAGGCCTCCGGAAGCATGATCCCAGCACAAAACACATGTGCTCGCTGTCAACATCTTGCCTCTTTCTGCGCATCGAGAATGCCATCCTGGACCAAGGGACCAGGACCAGCACTTCTTCTTCAACGCCAGAAGGAAAAGCTTGGTCAAAATCGACCGCGAATTTCTCCAGCTTCGCGGATGTGCTCCGAATCGCTGGGACGCTCTTCGTCTTCCTCGTCTCTGTACCGTCGTCTGACTCCTCGAAATCGTCGATGGTGACATGCGGATTCGGCACTGAATAACGGCGGCCCGTTGATGGGTGCATTTGCTTGAAAAGTGATTTATCTTCGCTTGGACCAATATATTCGAAAAGCCACGCATTGAGCGTGAGCCGTGGCGAGGAGTCTTTGTCGTCAATATGGACATCTGATTGCGGATTTTCATTCTCATCAGCCCATAGGTGGATGTTGTCGTAATAGAAACTGGCCGAAGCATAGCTCTCGTTGTACTCTATGAGGCAGTCATCGATGAACATGCTCGTCTTGACGTGAACAGATGCCGATAGTGCTTGTCGCCAGTCTGGCACCCAGGACGGGAGCTTTGAGGATCCCTCAGTAAGTGGACGTATGGCTGCGCAAGCAAGCACGGCCATCGCGTCTGTCTGGGCTGCATGGCGCGCGATCTTCACGAAAAGCTCGTCCACCGCCAATCTGTAGTCCACTGTAAGCCACGAGAGGCAGTCGAGCCGGTCACAGATTGATCTGGCGTGGCCGCATCCACAGCTGATACCTCGTAGGGCATACAAAAGATCGTGGTCTACCGAGCACTTCGCTCCACGGAAGCGCTGCAAATTCGCAAGCAGCCATCGTTTCGTCCTTATGCCATCCCACAAATTGGCATACTGCATTGGACCAGTGAGATCACTCAGCCCCGCGGCCTGCATCAGGAATGCGAACGCACGAAAGTCGACAGTATAGTCTCCGAAGAGCACACTTCTCACACGTTGCAAGGCAAATTCTGGTATGATCCACCTGCGACTGAACCATGGCCTGCCAACAATCCAACGTGCAGCCTTCATCAACTCTTCCGAAAGTCGATTAGCGTCGGTTCGTTGTTCCCACACACGTTCGTCGATCGCAGAAGCTACCTGCTTGTCGAGGCCAACACCACTATTGCCAAGCCAGACCAGTACTCGGGTCGAATTGGCATAAATCTGTTCCATTAGGCTCACCTGATGGCTTCGTTCCCGTAGATCCAGCTGATTGATACATATCGCGTCGGCCCACAGCGTAGCTCGGCGCCCATAGATCGTCAAGCGACCGGCATCTAAATGCCCGCGGATCTTCTGAAGCGCAGCATGCAGATTTGCCGTGATTCGAAGCGTCTGGCCATCAATGCGGATCGTGTGAGTGAGGTGTGTGCCTTGGTCATCGGTCTCGCCCCAGACGTAGGAGACAGTTTGATAATATTCCTTCGGCCTTGTGGGAAGACCATCGAGATCGATGGTCTGCATTCTGCACCTGATTGGTTCTTGAAGTGTCTTCGCCGGCAAGATGTCAATGGTACGTATCGCTGTAGATATCAGTAGCGGCGTGTACCGATAAGCGTCTGTATCGAAGTCGTCCCCGTCCCGACTCACATACGCCGAAATGTTCTTCAATGCCTCCTCGGTGTGCAAGTAAGGGAACCGCTGGTCTTGGATAACGTCGGCATTTGCTCCATGCACAGTGATCAACTCGACCTCGTCATCAACAGCTTCGGTCGAGACATATGTGCTTTTGTTGGTAGATGGACCCGGAGTAGGGGCCATCGCAAGATCCTTTTCGCTATGGTCCATGCCTTTCGTGCGAGTGGGTAGATCTGAGATTGTCGTAGCGCCGACAGGGCCGACAGACCCAGCTTTCACCTGAACAAGACCGTCAGATCCCATTAGATCCTCATTATGGTCGATTTGGAGCGAGATGATATGAGTACCTCCTTGGTGTGAGAGACTTCTACACCTAGGATGTACAAAGCCGTACAGCAATCTTGCTTACCTTCGCCCGCCTCTCTTTCCTGTCCGCCTTCCAAGCCTTTGCATTCGATGCAAAAAGCGCCTGCTGCAATTCGACATCTTGATCATAGTTTGGATCGTCCAGACCAGAAACATCCCGACTTTCCCTCTGTTCATCGTCATCTTCCCACCGGGTACGCACATTTCCCGACAAGACTTCCTCATCGCCACGCCCTTCGCCAAACTCACGTTCAAGCTCCCGATGATACGCATCCATACTCAAAATGCCATCGCCACCTTCGACATTGCTATTGACTTGGGCGGTGAACATATCAAACATGCCATCGCCACTTTCCGAATTCGTCTCCTGGTCCCAGTCAACTTCGCTGTCCACGACCATACCCTGGATCCGATTGTTGGCATTGGCATTGGTGCCTGCCATGATGGCCGACCGGTCGGTTCTTTCAGATATGGATGGATGGGCTCACGCGCAAAGTAGGCAACTTATGGCTGAGGCTCGATCCCTTTCCCATTGAGCTACTGTGTGATGGCCACCGCGCCGTGCTGAGTCTCATACTACCGCATCAGCCGGTCGTAGCCCTCGTAGTTCCAGGTGCTTCTCAATCGCGGTAAGCATTCATGAGTTCCAGTCCTCTGAGATGCGTGGCTGTGAAACTATCTAGTGCGAAACCTACCAAAGCGCTAGTCTGCTGCTGCCTGGAACTGCCACCCTACGACTCACAGGACCAGTAGAGCCGCCAACGGTGCTGCATAAGGATGTGGTGGTTGCAGACGCGGCCGGTAACAGGGACTGTGATGTGGCGTACCAGTGTGCAGTATTCTTGGAATACAAGTGGTGAAAAGATATATTATATAATGCGGCGCAGTTATTGATGTTCAAGCCGCTCTTGGAGTCAAAAGCGGGTCTCTGCATGAGCTTGGAAATAGCTCATTAATCAGAATCACTTTGTTGGCAAATCATCTCGGTGTCAGCACTCAGGAGAAGAAGTCTACAGCTTTCGTATAGTGTGTGTGTGATGCCAACGCGCCGAGCCCGGAAGAATAAGGACGCAAGGGTTACGGCTCTGAGTTCAGCTTTGAGCTCCCCGGCAGAGCACAATCATTACATGCTTCATGCTCATGACTTGGCAGTGCCCTCTCCGGTCGCCTCATCAACTGTGTCCTCGACATTCTCCTCAGCCGATTCTTCAGCCTTCTTCCCACCACCAGTCACTGCATTACCAAGCCCACTAGCCAGATTGTACCCAGTTTTGCCTACTCCCGCCACAGTGTCGTATCCCTGAAAAGCGATTAGTGGGAATTTCTAGAGATTGATGAGTATCGATCGGCATACTGCATTGCCAACAGTGTCTCCGAGATCTTTGACTGTTCCGCCAACCGCGCCAACGCCTTGGTGCGCGAAGTTGCCCGCATAATCGACCGCTTGTCCAGCATAGCCATGAGCTCTTTGTGGCAAGTAGTCCTTTGCAATGCCGTGGGCCGTCTCGGTCGTTGAATCAACATACTGCTTCCCGTGTTGATGGGCAGCGTCTCCTGTATCCTTCACATAATCTGCCCCTTGCTGTCGATACTGCCCAGCTTGTTGTTGGAGGCCTGATGCTTTCTCCTGCGCTGCCTGAGCGTAGCTTTTTGTTGTGCCCTGGGCATTGCTTGCCGCGTCTTGAGCAGTACCTTGAGCGTGTTTGGCCGCATCTGGAGCAGAGCTCTGCGCCTGTTGAGCTGCAGCTTGCGATGAGTTCTGAGTCTGCTCTGCCGCTCCCTGCGCCTGTCCTTGGGCGTCTTGTTGGACTGTTTCCCCAGGCTTACCGGGGAATATCTCCAGATTCACCATTGAATTGTCAAGAACCCGCATCTTGGCTCTACCTTGTTGCCTTCTTATTTATGGAAGATTACGAAATAGTCAAGAATGGGAATTATGTAGAGATAACTTGCCAGTACTAGACCAGAAAGATGGAGGCATGTCGGGCTCTATCAGCCTCATGGCATGACGAAAAGCCACAGCTCAACACGCGGATGTGGAACTTGTGCCTTGGATCGCAACAACTCTTTGGGTAATCGTGGCCTTCATGACCTGTAGCTGTTTCGGGACAGAGATAGAGTTTCGATTGGCGAGCATGCGTGGCTTACTACGACAAATTCGGAGAAGGCCTCGTGGCCGACGCCGTATGAGGAGAACCGAGATGCCCATGGCATGGTGATGGAGGGCATTTTGCACAGCTGCAGGAGTCTGGTATATCAAATCTTTGAGATTTAATCATGGTCTCTGGCGACAGCGTTGGGCTGTTAGATTGGGTGTCCAGAAAGTCATTGTTCTTTGCCCGGCAAGGCCTAGAGATCCGGATATGTGATGTCCATTACGGAAAGACCGTCTCTGTCTGCGCTTTTCATACGGCAATGTAGTGCAGCCAGGAAACCACCAATTGTTGAACATACCATGCTGGCCTTCCCGTGTCTGCAAGCCGGCAAAGACATCGACGGGCTGATGTCTTGCTATGTGCAAATGGATGAGAAACGATTGTCCAGATAGAGCATGTGTGCGAACATGGACGGGCTCGTACCGCAGGAGTACCTCCTATTCTGGTTAGCGACAAGAAAAGCCCGATGCGATGACACGCTATTGGTCGCGATGAACGGCAGCTAACGGAGGGCTAGCTCAGCTTAATCAACGCTCAATACAGAGCAGACGCGATACGGTCCGACTGTCCACAGGAACGTTCTCCCAACGACCACCATGCCCCGCAGCCAACCCGTCCGGGTCGGACTCTGGACCATTGGCTCCATAAGTAGCTGGATCTTCTTCACCGACAACTTCTATGAATTCACGCGCATAACCGGCACCTCCATGACCCCCTCCCTTTCGCCCAAATACCACGAAACCCGCCAAAGCGACTGGGTCTGGTGGCAAGGCCACAGCCTCGGCAACAACCTCCAGCGCGGAGACGTCGTGCGCTTCTTCTCCCCTTGCCATCCTGAAAGGGATACTGTCAAGCGAATCATAGCGTTGCCTGGTGATACTGTGATATTGGATCGGAAGAGGAGACCTGTGAGGGCCAGGGACGGCGCGGACTTACCGGAGAGTGCGAGTTGGGATCGGTGGGGAGGGAAATGCAGGGTGCCGGAGGGGCATGTGTGGGTAGAAGGGGATAATTGGAGGTCGACGAGGGATAGTAATACGTACGGGCCGATTTCGATGAGTTTGGTGCATGGGAAGGCGGTGCAGCTTGTGTGGCCATTAAAGGACTTTGGGACGAAACCTTGGGAGGGTTTTCGGGTGGACACGAAGGTCGTGCCTGGAAACTTGGTCAAGATGCAGGATGCGGAGGTGTTGAATAGGATCTTTCGAGGATGAGCATGGACAGGCATGGGCGCGCATGATTTGATGGACAACCACCACTTTTACATGTCGGTTCTCGACTGCGAGATCTTATTCAGCCCTGGACGCTGGTGATGAAGTTCGAAGAGACTAAATCGAGTCTCGCTGGGGACTACTACCCGCAAAACAGCCTCTCGAGATCGCAACAAACCGCTTCGGTAACTCCCTTAGCCGGCGGTTCCGCCCTTGTCATCCGTTATAGTCCCAGGCTTGCCAGTCACATTCCCGATGGCGTCCATGAATGTGGTGGCCACGCCGTCAAGCTCGCCTCCACCGAGCCAGCGGACCAGTTCAGCTGCAGACCAGAAGACTCAAACGCAAGACTCTCGATCCTCTCGATTCCTACATACGAGAAAATCCCTACTTCAGTCGCCACAGCAAGGCTCGAATGTCCATGCGTCGCTGCCGCTTATCCCTGCATACTGCGCCTCGCTATTTTTCCTCACAACCACCCGGTCCGATCTCCCGGCTTCTCTCAATTGCGCCAGAGGGGGGACCCTTCCCTTCAAAATCCTAGGGGGTCAAAATTCACGTACCGGAGAGTGGAGAGGGCAGTGATCTTGAAAGGAAAGGCCATGACGGTTTAAGAGACAATAGCTGGAGGAGTCTACGCAGTGGAGGAGGAAGATCCACTGGAGATTGTGCAACATTGACTCGAGTCGCAGGATCACATCAGAGTAGGACATTTGTACGCTTTGCTGTACTCTATGTTCCCACTGCAATACTGCCTTGGACTCATACACAAGTACCGTAGCCCATTCTGAACATCACCTCCGTACTACAGGTAGTACATTGCCCCGCCAGTTGTTGGCCTGGCTTATCGATAGGTCCGCCGATAAGCGATAGTAGACTATGATACTACCTATGCTTACTCCTGATGAGCGCCGGATCGTCCATCGTGTCGCATCATCACCTGATCGTGGGTGCAGATCAGGGCAGTGCAGTTTTGTGCAGATGACGAGCAAGATTCAGGTTGGTTTCAATAATAATGCAGTCCCGCTTCACACGTACATGTATCGGTGAACATTTCCCGTTTGGTTGCTAGCGCTCGTGCAATCTGTCTCATCAGGCAATAACCAGGGTCCAGCAGCCAGCTTGCTGCTTGACTGTCCCTGACCCAGGTACCCACTACATGTACCTTTCTCGACCCTCTTCCCAATCGCCCTCTTCCACACTTCTCACGCGATACCTCACACAGCTACTGTTCGAATATGTCCGGCCAAGCCTTTCCGCCCGGCGGGACCTACTTCGACAACAAAGTCTCGTTCGCATCCGTGCCCGTCAACGCGACCAAGGACAATGCCATCGACACGACCAAGTTCCTCGAGGCCTCCGAGTCGCTGAGTAATTTGTTTGATGTGCTGGGCAGTGTGGCCTTTAGCCCCGTCAAGAAGGACATGACGGGGAATATCAAGGTAGGTAGTGTGTCGGTGCTCGGGTCGTGGTGGGAAGGTGTGCTGATGTGTCGCTTTGTGGACAGAAAATCAGGGACAGGCAGCTCGAATCACCTGTCGATTCCGACACGCTACAAGACCTTGTCAGGAACGAGTTGAAGACGAAGAAGCACACGGCGACTGAAGGTCTTGTCTGGTTGGTTCGGTACGCGTCCCACCTTCCTTCGAGCACTCAATGACCTACTGACCGCTTGCTCTCCAGAGGCCTCGACTTCACCGCCCAAGCCCTGCGCAGGAACCTCACCAACCCCTCCGAAGAACTCTCCGTCTCCTTCCGCGACGCCTACGGCAACACGCTGAAGCAACACCACTCATTCGTCATCAAACCTATTTTCTCTGCTGCCATGAGTGCGACGCCGTACCGGAAGGACTTTTATGCAAAGCTGGGGGATGATCAGGCGAGGGTGGATAAAGAATTGGGGGATTGGTTGGCCGCGGTGGAGGAACGGGTGGGGATTTTGAAGGAGTTTTTGGAGAGGAAGGAGGCGAAGTGGTAGGTGAGGAAGGTTGGGGAAGCGTGGGAACGGCATGAGTGCCATATTTGACTCTACCGCAGCCGGCTTTGGGTTCAAAGACAATCGGGCCAGCTTGAGCTGACTGACCCTTATCGACTCTCGAAGGCATAGAGGCGAATTACAGGTTGCGGCTTCCGCTTCAGCAGGAGTCACTGCTTCGCTGCCGCAAGAGCAGTCTTCAGCATCCCACAGAAGGATATGAAGAGCAAATAATCCGTGCCTCGTAGCCACCGCACATCCACCTTCTCATCCTCGCAGGTAATCTTGACGGCGAGCGCCACCGTCTCGACATCAGAATCCTCAGCTTCCCCATCCCTACCCACCTCTCTCTCGTCCCCACCCACACGCGCTTGCACAAACTTCTTCTTTCGTCTCGCAGCCCGTGACCACACATTCTCTCTCGCCTCAACAACCCCAGTCAGCACACTCTCCGTCCACCGCCACCTCACATCCAGCTCCCGAATCGTCTCATTGATCCTCTCGCCTGCCGCTCTCGCCGTCATCGATGGCGCAACGACAGTCTGAGCCGTCGGCGGCGGCAGCACAGCAAGCACCAATCCCCCATGCCTCGCCACATCATTCCTCGGCCGATACTCCCCAAAACTCCAAGCAATAGCCCACCTGTTCGTCCTATACCCCGCTTGCAACGACGTGACGGCAAAATTCATAATCTTCAACTCCTTCAGCTTCGCTACAATCTGGTGAAGACTAGGAAGCCTACCGATCATCGCCGTATACCACTGCACTTTCCCCCTCAGCTGCAAACTCTCCTCAATAATGCGAGAGACAAACCCGACTTCGCCACCCTCACAGATCATCTCGTTGGCCGAACCCGTGCAGACGGCGGACGGCGGCGCCGCCTTGTTAACATACGCGGTCGCCATGTCCTGCTCCGAAGCGTAAAACGGCGGGTTCGTCATGACGAAATCCAGACCCTCCACCCCCATCGCCCGCAGCGCTACGAGCGGACCCCCCGGCTCGGACTCCACCAGCCTGATGCGCTCCTGGAGGGCGTTGGCATCGACGTTCCTCCGCGCCCAGTCCAGCGAATGCCGGTCGATGTCCGAGCCGAGCATGCGCCATCCCGGGCGCGTGGAGCAGGCGAGGAGCGGGTAGATGCAGGATGCGCCGACGCCGATGTCGAGGCCGCGGACTTGGCGGGCGGGGTCGTAGTCGTCGGTGGGGTGGGTGGGGCTGGTGGTGTCGAGGAGGTGTTGGATCCAGTGGGTGTAGTTCCAGCGGACGGGGACCGGGGGGCAGAGACGGTCGGGTGGGAGGGTGAGGGTGAGGTTGAAGTCGTGGGCTAGGAGGGCTTTGGTGAGGTGTCTGGGGGTGGGGGGGTTAGGGTGGTGGGGTTGGGAGGCGAGGCGGACTCACTGGAGGACGTCGGGGTTTTGGAAGTCGATTTTGCGTTGCTGTTTTCCGAGTTTGGTGATGGCGGCGAAGGCGGCGTCGTGAGCTGCTAGTTTGTCGAAGTCGACGTCGCCTTCGTAGTAGGGTCTACCGCCGGGGGTGGTGGAGGTGGGAGGAGTCATGTTGGTGGAGGTTGGAGGTGGGGAAGCAGCGGGGAGTGTACTGCGATCAAGATGTAAGGTCAAAGTCGAGTGGATCAGGCAAGGCAACATACATGTACTGCATAGACGAATTGGCTGCTGGCGTCGAGAATATCTACATCACAGTATGGTACAAAATTCGTATCGACATGAATTTTCTCACTGTTGGACCACTGCTCATACCACACATGACCAACCGAATGATCCATCGAACGACGGCACGCCTGGTTCGTCTCCAAGTCGTACTTCGTTCAGACTCGGCACTTGGTCCGGCGCGTAATAGTTCAGGAGCGCGCTCATATCCTCTTCATCCATCTCGCATAGATCTTCTAAGCTCCATTTCACACATACTTTCGACATCCTGCGATCTATCAGGGCCTGCACGTCGCATCACTACCATCCGATCGTGAACATACCATTGCATCCTCTTCGGCCCCTGCTCCTCCCCAGGCGCGATCACCCTCAGCTTCTTTCTCAGCGCACCAACCTTGGTAATCGCATCACCAATGTTTGGTGGCAGGCTCGCGGCAATCTTGCGGCGCACTATGTTGGCCATCTTGGGCCCATTTCCATTCGTGCTGACCATGATCTGCAACGGCCCATCTCGATGCACGCTGCCGAAGTAGAAATCGCATTCCGGCGGGACGTCCGCAATGTTGGCCGCTATGCGCTTCTCTTTACAAAGCCTCCATATCCGGGACGAAGCCTCCGGATCGTCGACAGCCGTGAGCACCATTGTTATAGCCGGGTCGTCGAGATCGGTGGGCTCGAACAACCGATCGACATATTCGACCTGGTTCTGCTCGATGCGGTATGCGACTTCTGGGTTCAGGCCTTCGCGAGGGCTGATGACCGTGACTTTGGCATCGGCGTTCAGCAGGTTGAGGATACGGCCTGCTGCGACCTGAGCTGCTTGTCAACGTCAACAATCAGCGCTGCGACGAGGACGATGGGCTGCTTACCTCGCCGCCGCCCACCACCAGGACCTTCTTGTTCTTGACCTGCCAGGCGAGGATCAGCGACCCGCCGCCTTGCACTTCCGGGAACTTGTGGCCCATGATGCTGTGTAGTAAGGTGGAGGATGGGAGGAGTGGAAGTCGAGCACCGTGTGCATGGAAGAAAGCAGAAGCAGAGTCCGGAGATCCAACGCTCGCATGTGAAAGCCCAGCCTGAGCTCCGATCGCCAAATGTCGTGGTCTTTGCAAGTCAGCATTACGTCCGATACCTCGTATTATTAATAATTTACCTTCAGGAGGTGGGAGGGTGCATTGTCATGTGCAAGCACGACGGGTCGGACATGTCTGACATCTAGCGCATAGCGGATGAATAGTCTTCTCGGGATCTCTTTCTGCTCACCCGTACATGTATAGTACATGTACACATGTTGCAGTGACGCGGAATCAAGGACATTCTATATTCCGTCCAAGTCGCACGCGGCCATCACCTCTGTCAAACCGTCCTGCATGATCGTCGTTACTCGCGTGGCGCCGACCGGGTTCCCGCATTTCGGTCCGGAGAGCTGGGTCCGTCCTTGTCTGGAGCAAAGTCCAGCCAGCGACTCGAACAAGCTCCATCGCGACTGGTCTGGAGCTGATTTGGAGCGGCCTACGATGGACACAGCACGAGGACGGGTTTGACATGGCTGCCAGGAGAAGCCTGGGCGGTGGGAGAGTGCTAGGGACCGGACAATCCTTGGCCCCTCCGTTGCCCTCGAAACCGCTCCCACCAAGACCTACTGGCCTGCTATCGCCGTCGGACAGCTCAGTCTCTCTAAGCTCGCAGACGTCCAGTACACCCATCACCGAGAATGAGGACATCGCATCGAGGGTTGCTCTCGACGAGCATGGCCCGGCCCATGCGGCAGCGCGAGCGAGCTCGAGGATGGTCTGTAGGTGGATCAGGATATAGCTTTGGCACTTGATGTGTGATGCTGATGCTGTGTCTGCTCAGGCCCGATATGCAGCGAGGAGATGATGACACTGCTTCAGCTGAATAGGTAGGTAAGCTGGCCTCTGTTTACAAGACACCCAGCTCGGATGGCGCCTGACTGTGCCGCAGGCATATCGATGACAATCACGCCAATCTTGAGGAGATCGAGCAGGACGAGGCGAAGACTTGGTTCAAACAACAGATGGTCAAGGCCAAAAAGTTCCAGCCGCTGCAAATGCTGAATCAGAAACTGCGAGGGCTGGAGGTCTTCGAGTCCAACAACGATGTTGCGCCGGTCGGCGTTGTGTCGCAGAGGCAGGGCACTCGCAACGCATCGCCTTTACCGCTCCCTCGACCGATGGATGCGCCGCCTAATCCGGATGACATTATCACAAAAGCGCATTGGCAACGCCCTACTGGTTATGACGCCTGCTCAGATCCGCTCTGTGGAAAGAGGTTAGGTGCCGTGGCAGGTCAAGTGAATTGCAGACATTGTGGAAAGCTCTTCTGCGACGAGCACACGTTGTATCAAATGAGGCTGTCAAGATCCGCGCAACATGAGCCTGTGCGTGGCCTGTGGTATCGAGTCTGCGAGACATGTTTCAAGAGCCGCCCAGGTTACAACGACCACACTGGTGCTGAGCGCAATCATACAGACTTCTTCCATCGCGCGAGGCGGAAGACCGTGGATAAGCAATACTTGGAGACCAGCAGGCAGGAGACGCGCTTGACGCGCCTAACGCAGCTGCTTGCAGACCCTCCTCCGGAACCCAACTTGAGTACGGGCAGCACACTTTGGTCATCAATCGCTGGCAATAAAAACTATATCCGGGCTCTTGAGCAATCCATTGTACCCTGGGAAGATGACGCCTCCGTCAATGAATGCCCGTTCTGTCAGCAGCAGTTTTCCCAATATACATTCCGAAGGCATCACTGTCGCATATGCGGGCGTGTAGTTTGCGGCGATCCAGCCACCGCATGCTCCTCAGAAGTCGGGCTGGACGTCGATACAAGTAAGTCGAGTTCTACTTCCGTCTATCAAGCATGACTAATCCCGTGCAGTCACTGACGACCTTTCAGAGAAGGATGTTGGTAAAGTGGCCGTTGACATCCGCATGTGCAAGGATTGCCAGCGAACCATCTTCAGCAAAGCCGACTTCGCGCGAGAACTCGCAACGGAGACACCAGATCAACGAGCTTACAACAACCTTGTGCAGTTCGAGCATGGCATCAGACTGCTTTTGCCGAAGTTTCAGCGCCTCTTGATGACCCTGCAAGATCCGGAAAGACCGCCTACACCTGCACAGTTGGCGGATGCTGCCAAGGTGCGTAAACGGCTCACTGATGCCTTCACTCAATATGACTTCGCGGCACGGCGCATACGGGATCTGCCCACAGAATCTCCAACTCAGCAGCGTCTGCAGAAAGCTGTATATGCGCAAGCCACAAACTTTCTGCATGTACACATGTTGCCATTGAAGTCAATACCAAAGATCATGAAGCATGCCACTCCAGGAGGCATGCGCGGGGGAGCAAGTGTCTCCAACGGCAAGCCTCAGGGCGCTCTGGCTGCTATCAAATACAACGAGAGCGTGAACGGGAACGGATCGAGGCCAAGTAGCAGTCGGGTCAGTAGCTCGAGCTCGGCTGCTGTGACCGCTTTGGAAGCCGAGGAAAAGTCGCTGAGGGAGCGTCTGATCGTATTGGAGGAGCAGAAGTTCATGGTGTCCGAGATGATTGCGGATGCCAACAAGCGTCGCAAACTCGATGAAGTGGCTGCTTTGTCGCAGAACGTTGATGATCTGAGTCGGGAGGTCGACCAGATCCAGAGCCAGCTTGCACAAATGGACTTTGCAGGCGCTTATGCGCTGGATCAGGGGGCTATCAAGTGAAGCTTAGGCCATGCAGTGGATCTGAACCATGGTAGAAGCCGGCAGCTGCATCAAGCTTGCGCAGAAGACGGTCGTTGGACTTTCAAGCTTCCTCCGTCTTGGTCGAGAAGACATATACCCTCCCGTGGGTCGCTTGCAACAAGAACATATCTAGGGTTCGCGTCGCAAAGGAGCCGGGACAGCTACACCTGGAAAACCAACCCGAGCGATCGATAGCAACAGACGGAAATCAGTCTCACCCTGCTCATTCGATATGCTGTTTGACAAGTGCAAATCGATCGACAGGGAATCCCAAGCAGCAAGTCGAGCGTATAGGACGGAGAGTCAAGCGCTGCTCTGGACGGCATAGCCAATCCTCGACAATCCTAGGTAGAAGACCATCTGCGCCGTTTCGCAAGACTCAATGTATCCTCAAATTGGGATGCGGCAGCGATACAGTCTTCTTGTGTTTCATCAAGCAGACCTACATCTTGGGTGCCGCAGATGGGATGCCTGGGCTCCCAACTGGAGTCATATGAAGTTGTAAACATTTTCTGACTCCCAATCGAGGGCAAGGCACGGACTTACTGTCCCGACGGCGAGGCCAATAGCAGGCAGACGAAGACAGTATGCATACATGTCCCAGGCCAACTCTAATGTCATTCTTCTGGAGCAACCAGCCGTCATCGTTTCGTCGGGATCGTCGAATCGCCAGATATATGGACGAATGCAGGTCAAGACACTGATCAAGGCGTCGCGCTTGAGTGACATCGCTCTCTTGTCTATGCCGATCTGATCACCACCACCACGCGTAACGCGTGGCAGGTGGCTAGTGGCGTACTATAGGAAATGTTCCGGTTAAACGGATGGAGCACAGACTCCCGTGCGGCTCATATGTCGATCTATGCGATCACCAACGTCACTTTGAGATTTACCAAACACGTTGTGCCACTACCTTACCATTCCATACAGCGAGGACGGGTTGTACGGCAGGAGGAGGTAAGGGCGATGACGCTGCGGCACGTGTAAAGTTTGTACTCAGGTAGGAATATGCTGCGTGTGGTTTCCTTCTCATCCTCCCGATCCTCTATGATCCACCAGGCAAGATGTTGTTCAGCAAAGTGACACCCAGCCTGGCATTGGCATCCTATGCCATCGCGCAATCCACCTCCCTACCAGCCATTGCAACGGCCGGTCTGGTCCAGAACAGCACGAGATACTCGACTCGCCTTCGGGTCGACAATGGTACCTACGGACCTTTAATCGAGGAAGTCCACTACTACTACGATCAGTGGCCGATCGGCATTGCCGTGGCATCTGACGGCCGCATCTTCACGACGTACACCCGCGGGTCTTACAACTACACCCTCGGCGTCGTCGTGAACGAAACGGCCGAAGAGCCATACCCCAGCGCAGCCCTCAACCTGCCCGTAAGCGAGCTCAACACCACCTGGCACGGGATCCCCTTCGGCTCCGGCAACAGCAGCGCCTTCATCAACGTGCAAGCCGTCTACATCACCAGCCAAACCTCCACCCGCCCCGAGACCCTCTGGGTGCTCGACACCGGCCGCCCCACCGTCCACAACGCCCAAGGCGACCCCTCCATGCCCTACGCGCAGCCCGGCGGCCCCAAACTCGTCGCCGTCAGCTTGTCCAACAACACCATCTACCGCACCTACACGTTCCCCGCCGACGTGCACTACCCCGACTCCTACCTCAACGACCTGCGCTTCGACCTCCGCGCCAACGTCACCGGCACCAGCGGACAGGGCATCGCCTACCTGGTCGACAGCTCCAACGAAGGCCGGCCCGGCTTCATCATGGTCGATCTCGGCACGGGCGACAGCTGGCGACGTCTGAGCGAAGACCCCTCCGTGCTCCGCGGCCCGCAAGATCTGCCCGCCTACCAGGGCCACCCCGAGTACCTCCGCATGAAGGGCATGGCGACGCAATGGCAGCTGGAAGGCCTCGACGGGATCCAGCTCTCCCAGGACGGGAGCAGGATGTACTACAGCCCGCTGTCGCAGGACACCCTGTACTCGATCCCCACCGCCAACCTGCGCGAGCGCGAGCCGGATCATCTGGCTGAGATCCACGCGCATGCCAACGTCAGCAACCATGGCCAGCGCGGCGGCAACGCGAACGGGTTCGAGGGCGACAGCAACGGGCTGATCTACCAGCTGATGCCGACGCACAACGCCATCTTCTACTACGACCCCCGGGAGGGCGAGACGCAGCCGTTCGTGGAGGACCCGCGCATCATCTGGCCCGATGGCGCGAGTGTCGGCTTCGATGGGTACATCTACATGAACATCAACCAGCTGCCGTACCAGCCGGACTGGAACAATGGGTATGTCGCGCCTTGCCTTGGGAGAATCTGGGGACTGTGGTGGCTAATACGTCTTCACAGACAAGATTTGCGCGTCTATCCAGGCGCGATCCTGAGGTGCAGGCTGCCTGATCATGGCACCAAGAACACGATGCTCTATGCATAGCAAGGGACAAACCAATCGTCGATGTATATACATAAATCTCACGATCAACGTGAATAGAAACGAAAAAGTGGAAATGAATAATGCCGTTATATACACCTTCATCTTGTCTCAAGGGGCCTAGCATGGCAGGCACAACTGCACACCATCCGGCTGAAGCACAGAAGGAGGTATCTCATAAAATGTATGGTATCCCAGCGCCCAACAACGCCCAAGCTCCCGACCCGGACGACTCCCAGCCTTCACAGACCTCCGCTCTCGCATCTCAAGCCAGCCGGAGCACATGCTCTACTGTCCCTGCCTCGACTTCCGATACACTTCCTCCTGCTCCGTCTGCATCTCCGCAAGATGCTGACTGACCTCCTCGAGGATCTGCGCAGCCTTGGCATGATACTCCGCCTGCGCCCTGGCCAACTCGGCGACGTTCCGCAACGGCTCCGGCGTGTCCAGCGCGTTGCGCATCACACTCGTCGCCTCGTCGACCTTCTCCACAAACGCATCCTCCGCCTGCTCGATGGCCCGACGCTGCGGCTCCGTGTAATTCTCCTCGTGCCTGCCGCCCGCCGAAGCCCGGGCCTTGGCGGCATCGAGCTGCAGGCGCGCAGTCTGAACCGCGGCGCGGGCTTTGTCGGCGGCTTTGAGGTTCTGGTTGAGCGTCGCGCTCCAGCCGGCGAGGAACTTGGCTTGGATCGCCCCATCTTGCTCCAGACGGGCCTCGCCGACTTTTTCCTCGGCGATGGCGAATTTCTCGAGGCCTTGGGCGAGTGGGTCGGGCTCGGTGGAGCCTTGGGGCGTGGCCATGGAGAGGGCCTGGGAGCCGGCGAGGGAGGCGCGAGCGATGGCATGGTTGAAGGTTTTGGGCTGGGGGTTGGCGGACGGAGGGGCGGTGAAGGCGGCTTGGGCTTCGGCGGCTGAGCCGGCTTTGCTCAGAAGGTTGACCTGGATTGATTGTGGTCAGTTGATTGGTTGGCTGGGCGTGTCACGTATGCGATAGGGTTGATGCGCACCTTCTCCGAGATGCTCTTGCCCAAGTCCTGGAAGCTCTCGCGGATGTTGGGCGGGTAGTCATATGCTTCGTTGGCATACTGGCTCGTGGCGGCCAGCAGCTTCTGGTGGGTCTGCTTGAGGGCATCGATGCGCGTTTCCAGCTCGATGTAGTCGTGTGGCAGTTCCGTCTTCTCGCCCGCATTGCCAGTCTGCTCGCGGAACCACTGTTGGCTGCGAGCGGCGAAGGGCGTGACCGACGAGGAGACGGTCTTGCCGAAATTCTGGAAGGTGGAAGCAAACTTGTCCATCGTGAAGCCGGCGAGAGGAGGGGTGCGAGCGAGGTCGAGGGTGGACGGGTGGGAGGGCGGCGATGCAAGGCGGTGATGGTGCCTGTCTGACTCGCGATCAAGTGTGGGCTTGAGTGATGGGTAGAGAAGGAAGCGGTAGAAACGACAGAGGTCGAGGTTGACGTAGAGCTGTCGAGGTCGCAGTTTGTTGACTGATGAGATGAGTGATGAGACAGGGCTCCGGGTGATCAGCGGATCCGTGCCGCGCCCGCGCCCTCCTCCTCTTGGTGAAGTTGCGTGTCCACGTCACGTTGTTGGTCTTCGCCGAGGATCTTCAGTTTCTCGAGATATGGCCTCTCTGACAGCCATCGGTCAATGCTCCGGAAGGCCAGGAAGCATGCGAAGAGCGCGATCACGATGCCAAAGGTCACCAGGTCGGAATACTCCGATCGCTCCAAGAGCCACTTGGACAGCTTCAGCAGTTTGAGTATCTTGACAGCAGTGTCGAGGTCAACACATGTATCCATGCTCCGTCAATACATGTATATATGCATGTCTCCGTCATCATCGAGGCGTCTCTGGAGCGCAGCAGTGAGGTAGTACTAGTAGTCGGCTTTGCTTGCCTGCGGGCGGTGTTTGCAATTGCTACCTTACCGATTAGCCAATGGTTCCTGAGGTCTATATGTACTAGTACCATGTGAGATGCAGAAGCGCAGCAGTCACGACAACCGCTGCCCGGAGAGCTTTCCCAAAGCCCATGGTCGCAGTATCTTACATGTCATCGAGCGGTGGGATCCAAGGTGATGAACAGGAATCGCACTTTTCAGTATTGCATGACCTGCAATCTACATCTATCATGACACAAAGGGAATCATCATGATCGGCTCAAACCATTCCGCCTCTAACGCCATCTTGGATGCAGCCGTGTACCAGAACTCTGTAGCCCATCAAGAGACTACCATCATTTCATTACATCAGAACCCCCCACAAGTCTGTCACGCACACCACTAGTCATCCTCGTCAGAGAACACCTCCTCACCACGCTTGCGGCGGGCCATGCGGTCCTTCTTCTTCTTGCGCAGCTCAGCCGAGGAGAGCTTAGCCTTCTTCTTGGTGCTCTCGATCTTGTTACCCATGGCATCAAACTTCTCTTCCTCCTCGCCACCCTGCTGCAGACGCGGGCCAGAGCCTTGACCCTGCACCCAGTTGTGACCGGATGGAGTCATGCGGCCGTCCATGACCGCCCAGACCTCCTCGGTCAAGTCCTTGGTGAACTCGGCAGAGTGGGTGATGATGATCACACCACCCTCGAAGGACTTGATGGCCTTCGAGAGAGCACCCAGAGAGTCACGGTCGAGGTAGTTGGTCGGCTCGTCAAGGACGATCAAGTGAGGACGCTGCCACGAGCAGGCGGCGAGCACGACCTTGACACGCTGACCACCGGAGAGACCGCGCATGCGCGAGTGAGAGACAAGCTCAGCGTCGAGACCGAAGTTGGCGCAGTGAGCCTCAATCTCCTTGCGAACCAGAGGCCTGAACTGACCGCTGGCAAGAGCCTCCTTCTGATCAACCTCGGCGACCATCTTCTGGTGAGAGGCGATGAGCTCGTTACGTGGGATCCAGGCGTTGTCAGCAGTCATCATGGGCGTCCACCGCTCGTTCTTCATGCCGACGTTCTCACCAAGCGCGAAAGAACATTCGTACTCGTACGAGTTCTTGAACTTTCTACGCGAGTGAATCCCGATGACACGACGCTGAGTACCCTCAATCTTGTAGATCTTGTCCATAGCCTTCTCGTCCTCTTCGGTGACGATCTTGTTGGCACGGTCCATGGTTTCACGGTCTTCACCGGTCTGGAAACGCCACTGGATGTACTCAGACGGGGTCTTGTCGAGGTGGTGGTCAATATGGGCGAAAGCGTGCTGCTTGATGTACGCGATACGGATGTTCTCGTGCTGGTAGACGTCACCAGAGGTTGGAATCAGCTCACCAGTAAGCACGTTGACCAGAGTCGATTTGCCCGCACCGTTGGGGCCAATGACAGCGATACGAGAGCCGAGTGAGCATTGGAAGGTGATGTCCTGGATCTGGGGCTTGGAGGTGCCTGGGTATTGGAAGGTCATGTTGTTGACACGGACAATGGCCTTGGCCTTGGTTTTGACACCTTCGAGGAAACCGGGCTCCGGGAACTTGAACTCCATCTCGGATGCACCGAGCTCGTAGTAGGACTTGGCAGACGGCACACGCTTGACGAACTCGCTGAGCTTGCCACGGTAGCGCTTAAGCTTGAAGCGCTCGTAGTGGATCACGTGCTGGACAACATTGTCCAAGAACTTGCTGTCGTGAGAAATGATGATGGATGTGCAAGGCGAGTTGGTAAGGTAGTCCTCGAGCCACTTGACGTTCTTCACGTCCAAGTGGTTGGTCGGCTCGTCCAGAAGGAGAATGTCGGGCTTGACGAACACCGCGCGGGCAAGAGCCAGCTTCATTTTCCAACCACCAGACAGAGCGGTGATCGGGCCATCGAGCTGCTCCGGCACGAAGCCGAATTCGACCAAAGTCTTCCTGACTTCGTCCTCGGTGAGGTCGACACCGGACTGCTTGAGCTTCATCACAGTCCACTCCATGACAGTCATCTCGGTGTCAGCGGCATCAAGGTCGTGCTCAATGTAGGCAGTCTTGACCTCGTCCTGCTTCGGGAAACCCTCGACTTGCTCGTTGTTGATAGCGCGCATCAAAGTGGTCTTGCCGGAACCGTTAGGGCCCAGAAGACCGTAACGCTGACCACGCTTGAGCCGCAAGTGGGTCTGGTTGAGCAGGATTTTGGCACCGTAGGCTAAGTTGAATGTGCAGTTGCAGAGATCCTCGCCCTCCTCCTCATCTGGCTCGACCTCGTTCTCCCTCTCGGCCTCCGGCAGCGAGCGCTTGCGAAGGTCTTCTGTAATCTTCCTCGACTCTTCCGCGTCACCGAGCATGGCAGTCAAGAAAAGAAGGACGTTGAGCGTCCAGGAAGAGCTGTCGAAGTTCTTCTCGTCGATGAGCTGACCGCCGATGGCACCAATGTACGTCAGAACTGGATCGAATTTCTCGATAGCGGCCTTGTGCTTGCCGCTGCTGAGGATGTCCTTCAAATGGCCCTTGATGGTGTCAAGGTCGCCGGCGTGTGAGACCTCCGGGATCTTGCCATTGACAACATTGCCGACACGGACAAGAGTGTCCAGACCTTGCTTGGTCTTCTCGCGGGCCTCGGGATCAGCCAAGTTGTCGTAGTTGTCCTTGAGCTGAGGCATGAGCTTGGGCAAGAAAGCGGCAACGATATTGGGGTCCTCGACAAGCTTGCACATGTTGTCGATGATGACAGCAGATTTGCGCTTGATGGCAGTCTCACGCTCCTTGAGACCACGCTCGAGAAGCGGGACCATGATGGCGAGGGTTGGCTCATGGACGTCGGTGACGAAAGTAGTAGCACCGAGCAAGTGAACGGTCTCCGGTACATTTTCTGGCTTCGCGATACACTTGATAAGCTCCGGAATGAAGCGCTCAATGTCCTTGTTGGAGATGAGCTGGCAAACCTTCTCCATGGTCTGGTATGCCCGCTTCTTGACCTCTGGCTTAGTATCCCACATGGCCTCTGAGACGATTGGAATGAGATCCGGGACGAGGTATGCAGTCTGTGCGGGGGATGAGTCGCAGAGCGCCTCGATGCACTCGAGATCGGTCATCTTCTCGGGCCATTTTTGTGCGTTGCGGATCGAGTGGACGTAGTGTGGGATGAGCGCCTTGACGGCGTTGGCGTTGACCGCCTTGGTGATGGACAGCGCAGCATCCTGCGCGGCAACCTTGACGGGCGCCATCTTGTCGCCGACCGCGGCCAGCACGTTCGGGAGCAGCTCGACCAGATATGGCTGCACAATGGCGGAGACGTCGGAGTGCTTCGCGATGGCGGCGATGGCCTCGCAAGCATTTTGCCGAGCGTTCGCATCCTTCTTGTTGTTTAAGCCCTTCTTCAGGCTCTCGACAGCCTTGGTGGGCGCCTCGTGCTCTTCAATCTCGCCGTTGATGAAGGTCGCAATCTCCTGGGAGATGCCCTTCGCCTCGTCGCCGGGCTTGCTGACCTGGAGCTTGGAGAAAAGCTCCTCGAGCACCTTGGTGCTCTGCTTATTCTCCTTCTTGATTTGAGCCTCGCTGGCCATATTGTCGGTATTAGGAAGGGTATGGGGTGGAGTGAAAGGAGAAAGGTGGGCTGAAAAGCGGCGAGCAAGAATTTGTATGAAAAGCTGTGGGGGCAGCGATCCAAAGGGTCCCGGTAATCGATAGGGCGGCCCGTGCAAAAGTGGCCCTTTCTGATTTCGGCTGTGGGATCAAGGATACGGGTAAGAAGGGTGCGGGTGGTCGTGTCGAGGTCCACTGCTCGGGATATCAAGAAGCTTGGTCTGCATACGCAGGTGCGGACAGAGGGGTGAATATCACACTCAAACGAAGGCCAAGAAATGGATTCTGTTGATTTTCGAGATTCGGATGGTGAGGCTAGCGCCGGGCAGTCCCGTCTCAGAACTCTTGCCACTTGCCACTTGCCACCTACCACCTACTACCAGGCCAGGATACCGACCAGATTTTACGTCCCCCTTAACATGTACATTTATCCAAAGCGCATTGCACTACAGATGTGATACGCTCATAAGATCGATTGAGAGCCATCATGTCCGGTGCTGAACCTGTCACACTGTATCTATCTGGAGACCGCCCTCGCTTTCTTTGGGCAACATTGTTCCGCCTCTGATGCAAACCAGTCGACGGGAGCAAGCCGACCACGTTTCTGAAGCGACCGCAGTCTCTTGGGGAACCCTCGCATATGCCACCCGCTACCATATGTCGATGTTCAACTGCTCATCCACCTCGACCGCACGATTACCCTTGCCATCATCTATAACCGCGGCATACGCGATGTTGAATTGCTTATTGCATTTGGCACCTGTCGTGGCTGGCAGTCAGTTATACAAACCTCTGTCCAGGAGTAGTCACGGTGACGTCCACACGTACATTGCATACTCCCACAGCCACCCAGCTTCACGAACGGAAACAGACAGCAGGGGCACAGCCTCGCGCCTCTTGCCAGCAGATCATCAAGTGTAGATTGATCAGGCAGCTCCTCCGGCACATATACCTGACTCTGTGCTTTCTGATCCAGTTCTTCTAGTCTCTGCATGTCCTTACGACTCACGAACATCCTCAGGTCGACCGGCTCCCAAGCGATGCCACAAGCGGGACATCCAACATCAAGCAGTCTCTTGCAATCAAGTTGCGCACTGATCGCGGATGCAAGACACAGCTTGCAGACTCTATCGGTTCCAGTGAGATGCGGCTGACAGGTCCATGGCAAGTATGCAGAACTGACAAAGTCTTCCGAGGCTTTGGTCTCGCAACAATAATTGCACTCGTACTTGAGCTTGTTTGATTTGAACAGCGTGAACTGTGGTGTGCAGAGCTGGAGAGCTGCTTGCTGCTTCGGCGTGCGAGATTCCGTTCTTGTCAACTTGGCTGTTATACACATTAAAATTGTGCTGGCGTTCATGGCTAAAGCAGCATGGTTGGATGTGGAAGAGGACTGCAAGTGAGAACAAACATCCAAATCCGCTTTCCTAAAGATATTGTGGGCAATGCGGTACTCACCAGGCGGTTGTGCCGGCTTTTACTTTGTCGCGTGAGGCATGGCTGCAGGCATCACCAACGTGGCTCATGCGGACGAGCATTGGCTACGGCTTGGAAATACTCGGCGGCATTCAGCCAGTCACCTAAGGTACATGTACTTGAACTTGATGCTATTAATACACCTACAGCTTGCTAGCTTCTCCCTCCTTCGAGATCTCGATGACAAGCTTGCCAAATTGCATGCCCTGCTTCATGTCCTCAAACAATCCGTTGATGCCGTCGAAATTCTCAATACCATTCACCACGCGCGACACCACCGGCTTCAGGTTTTGGGACTCCACGAACTTGACCATATCTGCGAACTCCTTTCGAGAGCCCATAGTCGAGCCGCGGACGTCGATGTTACGCATGACGGCTGCCATGCTGTAGTTGATCTTTGGGCCAAGAGTCATGCCGTAGGAAACGATGACACCGCCAGGCTAGGTGCAAACGTTAGTAGTGCCGAAAGAGATTGCACTTGCCGCGCTCACCTTCATGATTCTTATCCCCTGGTCAACTACGTCACCTCCCGCACCGTCAATAATGGCGTCCAGCGTCTTGCGCTCGGTTGGCAGCTGTGCAACAAGCTTCTTCGCCCAGTCCTTCTCCTTGTAGTTTACACCCCCTTTGGCCCCCAACGTCTTGGCTTTACTGATCTTCTCTTCACTGCCACTAGTCACATACACATTTGCGCCAGCAGCTGATGCAAACAACAAGGCCATAAGCGCTACTCCACCTCCGATCCCAGTGACCAAAATATTGTGTCCCGGCTTGGCGTTCTGCGACTTGGTCATCACGGCTCGCCATGCCGTCAAGCCGGTCAATGGCAGCGCGGCGCCCTCAATCGCCGTCAGCCCCCTTGGCTGCTCCTCCAGCTCACCGGCATCGATCGTGACCGTCTCGCTGAGCGTGCCCAGCGGATTCAATCTGGTACCGCCGAGCATCGCATAACCAGCAGGCGACTCGGGCCCCTCTGGATCATCTTTCCAGCCTGAGCCTGGGTTGATGATGACCTTCTTACCCTGCCACTTCTTCGCTTCAGAGCTCGAGCCGGTCGCCACCACAACGCCGCTACCGTCTGCTAACAGAGGGACGCCGAATTTGATGCCGGGATATAAATGTTGGCGGATGAACAAGTCTCTATGATTCAGTGCTGCGGCTGTGATCTTGACAACGACTTCATTGTCCTTTGGCTTAGGTTCTGGGAGCTTGACGACCTCGAGTGGATAGTAGACCTTGCCAGGCTTGCCTTCGATCTGGCGGATGGATACGGCTTTGGGCATTCTGAAGACGCTCCAGAAATGCGATACCTAAGATAGACTGGAAAGAACGAGACACCTGCACTGTCGGATGCTATAGATTGCCTACATACATGTATCGCAGCTGGACGATGATGTAGAGACCTCGGCAGTGAATCGCCCAAGTCGGCGAATGACGAGTGACCGTGATGATCTTATCGATAAGAGCACTAAGCTCTGCCTCACTTGACCAACGACACGTCTACTAGTATCATCGACAGCCATAGATCAGAAACCTAAAGGATCATAATGGAGGCACGAGTCGTACCTATAGTGCGCGGCGAATTTGTCTACCGTGATGTCTTGTTTGTGGACGTGGGAGGGGAAGGCAAGCGGCACACAAGAGCTTCTCCCACCGAGATCCAGGACCTCCTGAATGGCAAGGCCGACAAGGATCAGGTAGGCCATTGGTACGAAGCACAACTGATCCATTACGGTCTCCAACGGTCGAAGGAGAAGAACACAGCCAAAGTCCGCCTGCAAAAAGAGCTCGGCAAAAATGCATTATCTGTTCCTCCGCACATCGTCGACATGGAGGCGCAAATGAAGAAGGAGTACGCCGCCGCAGTGCGCAAGGCCAAGGCGCAAACGAAGGGCGAGAAGGATCCAAGCGCTCCAGCAAGTTCTGCTATCCAGAAGAAGCGCAAAGTGAACGAGGAGAGTCACGGTAGTATAAAGAAGACGAAGATATCTGTCACGGTCGGTGACGTTTCCTTCGACATTGAACACGACACGGCAGCTGCGGCGACCAAGAAGGGCACTACGAAAGAGACTGCGAAGGTCAAGGCGGCGCCGAAGAGTGCGACTCCTGTGGAATCGGGCGGCAAATCCGCTGGTGCTAAGCTCGCTGCTCAGGAGGCGAAGGCAAAGAAGTCCGAGTCGACCAGAGCCGGAAGTAAGACCGATTCAAAGCAACCAGCTAAAGCAACACCTTCGACGTCAAAGGCAAAAGCTGTCACCGGGAGCGCCACCCAGTCAGCGAGCCCTGCCAAGGCGAAGGCAGCACCTAAAGGGGAGCAGAATGTCGAGGGCACCAAGGCGGAACCAAAGGTCAAATCCGAGCCGAAGGCCAAAGCCATGCCAAAGGCCAAAGCCGAGCCAAAGCCCAAAGCCGAGCCAAAGCCCAAAGCTGAGCCAAAGGTCAAAGCGGAACCGAAAGTGAAGTCCGAACCCAAGGTCAAGAAGGAGCCTGTCATGACGTCGTTAAAGGCCAATGCTATCAAGAGCGAGCCCATCGAGGACCAAGAGGACATGTATCTTGGTCATTCCTTTCAGGAGATGCTAGAAACTCGCAACGTGACTGGCGTGTATGATCTATGGTGCCCCCAGATCGCCGAGCAGCTGCCGGAAGAGGCAGACAAGCTGCGTCTGTTCCTCCATGTGGAGGACGGAAAGCTGTGGGGTGGTTTTGAGCTCGCCATGAAAATGGGAGTAATCCTCGCAGAGTCGCTTGCCTCTGCCGTCGACCGCGAGAGCGTCTCCTTTGGTTGGCGTGCAAGGGATAGGTGGGACGAGGGCAGATTGAAGTTTGGGAAAGGCTGTTTCGGTGACATCGCCTTGTTTGGCCAAGATCAAGTGAGGGCGACATTTCACAATCTGTTTCCGGGAGAACCCGTTGTGGTCGAGGGTACCCGCAGGCGAGGCCCGTTGTGGTGTGGGCGGAGTGCTTACAACTTTGAAGTGGAATGGGATGGTTTTGTCAGAGAGACATATGGTCATAGGCGGGATCCGTGAACAGCGGGTGATTAACAGCGCGGCGTTTGGCTTGGATACGATGTGCAATTGGGATCGAAGCGATACGCACAAAAGACTACACCTCTTCTTACATGATTCATTGCCCAGCTGAGTCAGCCGCGGCGAGACATGACGTCCTCCTACATGTACATGAACATTCAATGTGTGTTAATGTGATGTTTCGACGATACATGTCATACGGATATCCTTAACGCAAAGTCGATCATCATGACCTTAATATGGCGCGACCTGCAGAATACCACGATGACTTTGAGCTAGCGCCTTACGAGGATGAAGTGACACATGAGGCCGAGGACCCAGATCTACCACTCCCATTACCAGGACCTGATTACGATCCGGCAGAGAGCCTGTCCGACAGACCCGGCGTGGAACAGCCCAAGTGGTTACAACAGACACGACGCTGGACTGCACCGTGGCTACGTAGGGCCAACGTGACCATGGACAATTTACGACCCAAATGGCGAGACAGTCAACAACCATCATGGCTTCACAAGACCGTCGACTTAGTGAGGCCTCGCCTGACGCTTGGCTATGTCGTTTGCGCTATGATAGTCATCTATGTATTCTACTGCTATCTTGTCTGGTCACCGCTATTTGCCTCAAAATTACCGAACCCCACTGGTCCTTACGACGTGGGAGCGATGGACGTCGAAGTCCCTGTGCCAGAACCACGAAAGGTTGGAGACGCTGTGTTTGAAGCTAACCACCAACCTGCATTTCAGCTGGATACCGTACTGTTCACGCTTTACTATCCAACTATCAAACGCGCGAGGAGCTCAAAGCCACGGCACAAATGGTTTCCCAAGCCTATCAGTCTGATTGCTGAAGGATACGCGACTGCAGCGCACTTCAACAACTTCCTTTCCAGAGCGGTCTTCACCACAGTATTGTGGGGATTAGCTGGGTCGATCGACATTCAGGCCAAAGTCGACGTGCCTCTTCTGGCGGGTCAGAAGGATGACGAGAAGGATATGGGTCAATTCCCTGTGGTGGTGCTGTCACATGGCGATGTAAGTTCTCGCACAGATTACACAGCGTATTGTGGCGAGCTTGCTAGCCGTGGCGTCATCGTGGCTGCGATCGAGCATAGAGATGGCAGTTGTCCTGGATCTGTAGTGCACCTTCCTGATGGGAAGACGAAGAATGTCCTGCTGTTCAGAGCCGATCAGTTGAAGCCTGACGAGGGTAAGGAGGAGGTCTCGAATGATGACTGGCGTGCTAAGAAGTTGGCATTTAGAGACGCAGAGATCGAAGAGACGGTTGCGGTGTTGCGGGACCTGAATGCCGGTAATGGCGCAGAAGTCTTCCAGCAGAATTACAGAAATGAGGGCAAAGACCTCGATCAATGGGGAAGTCGACTAAACTTCTCCCATCTAGTTATTGCAGGCCACTCATTCGGTGCGACGGGTGCCTTGCAAGCACTCCAAAGCGCTAATAAGACCGCTGCCAATCGGACTTGGGACAACCCGGCCATCGGCGGCATCATTCTCGACCCAGGAAAGTCTTCTGGGCGGCTCAACACAGACATCGATGTCCCCCTCCTCATCGTGCATTCGGACTCCTGGTCCAAAGCGCACACCATCTTCTACGGCCGTCCGCACTTCGACACGGTTCGAGACATCGCTCTCGATGTGTTGAAGCGATGCGGTGCGACGTGGTTCATGACCAGCCTGAAGACGTCTCATCCTTCGATTACGGACGCGCCTCTGATCGAGCCCTTGCTGCTCTCTTGGACGACCGGAGCGACGATCAACGTGAGAGAAGGGCTAAGGGAATATGTGAGGGTCACGATGGAGTTCCTCTCGTACTTGAAAGACGGCAGCAGGGAGGGCGTCCTTGACGTGGGTGTGACGCATGAGCAGTACGGAAATGATACGAGGTCTGACGAGCAGAAGGAGAAGATGGAGAAGGGCATCACGAAGTATTGGGAGGTCCATGTGGCGCCTGCAGCTGGCTTTGCAGAGGAGGATTCCGCCTAAGTAGCGAGGCACTCTGCCGTGTGACCATCTCTTCACTAGAGATGTTGGTGGTACTATCGCAGGAACCAGGCACGCCGGGTCGCCGCTTCGCCCTCGACCAACTCGAACCTAAGAGCACCGATCGAAGCTCTTCGCGCATTGAAAACGGCAGCGCAAGTCTCCGACTCGATCTCGTCAAATCTGCGCGTGGCTCAGGGCATCTCGACATGCTGTTCTTCCGCGAGCTCGCGATGTCTATCAACCTAATACTGGCTCAAGCCTACACAGATGCCCCCCAGCTGACCGGAGGAAGGCACAGGACTTCTGATGGTGGCCACGCATGCTCATGATCCGAGGGGTACGAGCGAGATGGGAACGACGGAGTCTGCGTACGTGTATCAACAGCAGATGCCATCAGGGGGATGGTGGAGAGGCACTGTGGTGCGTTCAATCTCTGGATAGCTTTTTTCTTAACGAGATGTTCTGTCATCGATCTCCACTCTTGAGCGGCGGCTGCGCTTTCACCACAGTGTCTGAAAATCTCCTGTCATGATTGCGAGTAGACTTCTCTTTGCCCTGCACTTCTACCGGCGACCAAGAGCTCACCTCGTTGTGGTTTGAGATGTGGTGCGGGGATGATGTTTGGGATGTGCATCGAGGTATCTTTGTCATGGTGAAGGAAGGACAGCTCTCGCCGTTCTTGAGAGATGCTGGGACTCGCAGGTTTAGGGGGGAATTTTTGTGCGCAGGTGCAATGGCTTGATACAGTGCTGTGCTAGTGATAAGGTACGTAGCAATCTTCCTGATTCATGATTCGCAACAGTCCTTACTCCCCTGCTGAAACGCCGTGCTCGCTGAACAACGCCCGCTCAATCTGGTGACCGCCTGGTGTGAAAGAAACGAAACGCGATATCCAGACTGTTGTCCCGCAAGATCAGCTGGGGCCATGCCCATTCGTCTGCCCATTCGTCACCCCAGAAGCCGCCAGCCCCTTCACCAACGCCTTCAACTCCTGAATCTCATCCCTCAACTTCCGCACCTCCACCAAGGTCCCGTCCGTGATCACGTTAGGAGCACTCTCCTCCACCCTCTTGCTCCACCCGGAGCCCTCGACGTCCAGCTCCCCGGCCAGCTGCTCCCACTCCTGCACGGTGTCGTCGTCGCTCTCGTGCCTCGACCGGTTCCACTTGACCGTCCTGGCCGTCCTGGTTTCGATGAACGCGGTGACGCACAGCAGGGGCGCGTAGATGATGGCCATGATGAGGTCGTTGAGCTTCTCGTACGTGGCTTTGGGCATCCACCATTCGAAGGGGAGGGACAGGCCGAAGATCTCGATGAGGTTGAACGGGGCGATGAAGACGTTCTCGTCGGGCGCCCGGACGAACTGGAGGGTTTTCTGGCTGAAGAGGGCGAGGTATTCGTCGATGGCGTTCTCGGTGATGTCTTCGTAGGCGCTGTTGTAGAGGGCGATGAGGACGTTGAGGAGGATGACGATGATGATGAAGTTGTAGATGTAGTAGAGGATCAGTCCGAAAGGCGGCGCGAATCGATCCCAGCCGTCGAACTCGGGCGAGCCCATGATCGCATTCAGCATCTGCTTCACCACGAACCCGGTCGCCGTGATGGCTTTGTCGTCTGAGAGATCCATCCCGATGAAGGCTTGGAAGAAGCCGACCAAGACGAGGAACAACAGCGCGAAGAAGATGAGGGATTCGGCCATCATGACTTTGAGCACCACGAGCATGGCTCCGAAAAAGCGGTATGTATCCAGATAGAGCAGCAACCGCATCCAGAACATGGGCGCGCTGAAGGCCAGGAAGTTATACGACAGCACATTGTAGTGTTGTCTGGTCTCCGCGCCCGTGTGATATGTCAAGGCGATCATGCGGGTGATGAAGGAGACGGTCAGCAGGGCGTAGAGGGTGCTGTTGAAGACGTTCCAGAACGAGAGGTAGTAGCGTCCTACCTTATAGAACTTGGCCATCTCGTCGAACAGGAACCCGGCGGTGAAGACGTACAGGAGGCCCTCTACGATGTCGAGGTCGCCGGTGGCATTAATGGTATTGATGGCGCCGGTGTACAAGCCCAGGTAGATGAGGGAGATGGCGATCTGCAGCACATTCTGGTACTGGGGGACGCGCATGCGGTCGGGGTCGAAGTGGACGTAGTAGGAGGTGGACGTCTTGTCCTTGTACTCGACGAACTTGGAGGGGTCGTCTTCGTCCTGCACGAGCCAGCCGCGCCAGAGGTGGTTGATGCACTTCTGGTAGCCGCTGGAGGCGATGACGCGGACCGCGTGCAGGTCGACGGCCTTCTCGATGGCGTTCATGGGGACGGTGTCGTCGCCATCGACGACGATGCTGTAGCGCTTGAGCAAGACGGACTGCATGAGGTAGTGGATGTCCTCCTCATCCTCGATCAAGGCCTTAGCTATGACCTCGCATGCGGTGGCGCGGACCCGGTGGAGGTCGGCATCCCACAGCTCGAGCATGCCCTGGGTCTTAAACCAGTGCTTGCAGATCAGCAGACAGAAGACGATGCAGGCGCCGTAGTCCTCGGACGAGCCGGAGATGGCGCCGGCGGACTTGGCGGTCTTGACGACGGCGTCGGTGATGACATTGCTGTGGGGTTGGGTGATGCGGTCCTCGGAGAGTTCGCAGGGGACGACCTGCTCGATCTGGTACTTGAGGCGGAGGGCGATCAGAGTCACGTGCCGGGCGGGGATGGGGGAGGTGAGGTGGTCGCGGTGGTTGGTGGGGAGGAGGTGTTGGAGCTCGTCGCGGTAGTGGCGGCGGTGGTCGCTGTCGGTCCAGCCGAAGAGTCTGCCGAGATGGAGATTAACATGGGTTGCACGGGGACAGCACGACGGCGCTGATGAGGACGGACTCACTTGGCCCAGCGGACCATGTTGGTCTCGAGGGCTTCTTGGATGCGCGACCCTATCGCCGGTTCTGTTGAAGGAAAAGATAATCAATTGATCAAGCAATGTATTCCCCAGGTCAGCCAATTCGACGGGAGGGTTATCTATTCTACAATCAAATAACAATCATCATAATAAAAACGTCGTCGTCGTCGTAGCATTGAAACATAGAAACTGGGAAGAGGTGGAGCTTGGCGCGTACGTCACGTCACTCGCGTCAAGCTCATATAGCGTGTACCTTCTCAATCCGGTAACGACGGCGAGGTCCCTCCCACCACCACCACCACCACCACCATGCCTCCTCGCAAAAAAGCCCGAGTCTCGCGAGCAGCCTCTCCCGCCGCCACCTCCACCCTCAAAACGCCTCCGCCCCCTCCCAACCCCAGCACCGACGCCCCACCCGACGACCCCTGGACCGACGAAGAAGAAATCGGCCTCTTCAAAGGCCTCATGACCTGGAAACCCACCGGTACACCCCTCTCATCCCCACACCAACCAACCGACCCACCCCGCTGATCCTCCGCCTCCCTCTCCCCCCAGCACCACTGACCCCGCCCTGAACGACACGCAGGAATCCACAAACACTTCCGCCTCCTCGCCCTGCACCACTTCCTCCTCGCCAACCACTACATCCACCCGGCCAACCCGCACACCAAGCCCGCCGGCATCTGGCGCAAGCTCCACGCCCTCTACGACCTCGACGCCCTGGACGAGCGCGAGGACGCGCGACAGCTGTCCGATCTCTCGCCCGAGGAGGGCGGGGAGCCCGGCGGCGGCGGCGACGGCGACGGCCACGACGACGACGACAAAGAGACGGATGTGTACAGCGAGGCGGAGAACAAGATTCATCGGGCGGAGTTCGAGCTGCCGGACGACGACGACTTTGGGCTGCGCATGTGGCGGGCGCGGTTCCCGGGGAGGGGCGCCGAGCGGGAGGAGAGTCCCGGGGTGTTGGGGGAGGTGAATCTGGCGAGGGAGCCGCCGGTGAGGTTTACGCCGTCGTTTAGTGTGGGGGTTGAGGGGGAGGGGCGGGCGAGAGGCGGGAGGGCTGGCGGGGTGAAGAGGGGGAGGGGTGGGGCTGCGGGGGGGAGGGCGGGGAAGAGGAGGAGTGCGAGGCAGGCGGAGGTGGAGGAGGGGGAGAAGGGTGAGGAGGAGGGCCGGGGAGAGGAGGAGAGCGCGGGGGATGACGGGGAGGAGAGTGAGGCGAGTAGCGTGCCTGCGAGGTCGAAGAGGGCTGGGAGGGGGAGAGGGAGAGGTGGAGCGAGAGGGAGGGGAAGGGGGAGGAGGAGATGATGACCAGTGTTTTGTGGGATACGGCTGTGCTGTCGTGATCTGGCGAGCACATGACGATGCCAGGCCTGCCAACTTCGAGCGGGAAAATACACGTGATGCCCATGTTCTCCATCTGCCAGCTCACGGACAACCCACTCCACGCCACCTACTCACCCCTCAATCCCGCAACAATCCCCTCCACCTCCCCCTCCGTCTCCTCATCGACCCTCCTCACCAAACCCCCCCGATCCTCCCCCCACTCCCGCAAAAACTCCTCCCACGCCCCCCTCGTCACCACCTCCCCAACCCTCGCCTTCCTCTCCTTCTCCCCGCCCTCCACCCCCCTCAACCGAAACGCAACCCGCACACAAAACACCGCGAACGCCTCCACCACCTCCACCTCCAACTCCCCCAGCGAGTCCCGATAGATCAACACATCCCCCACATCGGCATCCCAGTACGCAGGCGCGTACCCGAACCCCTGCAGTCCCCGACCATGATCGTGCTGTTCCGCCGGGTCGAGGGAGATCAGCATGGTGGACACAACCTCATTCGTCGTATCGACCCCTCCCTCCTTCTGCCGCTTCGAGATCGGCACTTTGCTGAAAACGAGCGGCACGCCGATCGCCTGATCCACACGTCAGTCACCAAGCGCAAACCACCATCCCCCCCCCTCCTTACCTCAGACACCCCCGACCGCTCCGCCCACACCCCGGGATCAGCAATCTGCGGATGAAACCGCGGCACCCGCACGCCCTGCAACCTCCGCCCCTCAGACCCCTCACACAGCACCTTGACCCCGCCGACCTTGGGGCCCTTCCGCCCCACATGGCTGGGCCTCGCATTCCCGCGATCCACGAGGAACGCCACGACGCAGCTGTAATCCGCCAGACTCATGTCCCGCACCGCGCCGCCCTGGACCTCACACGCGTACGCGAGCAGCGGGCCCGTCCACGCCGCCACGCCCTCGTGGTGCGCCGGCACCGCCGCCGCGACGGCCGTGTTGGCCGCCGGGGACCGCCGAGTCGCGTCCGCGTCGGCCATGCGGACGTGGATCCGGCGGTCGCGGAGGGGCGCCGACGTGAAGGGGTGGGCGGTGAGGACCTCGGAGACGGGCGCGACGGCTTCGTCGAAGAGGTGCTTCATGTCCGGCTGCTGTTCGTTCTGGTCCCCGGACCTAGCACATACAGATTCTTAGCTTTTGTCTCGGCGCGAAGGATGGGAAGGGGGGAGGGGGACGTACGACACGCTTTCCCTCCACAGCCATTCCGGTCTGCGGCCCTGCGGGTGGAAGAACAGGACTCGGCGAAGGTGCTCGCTGGGGCGGTGGAGGGGGGCGGCGGTGCAGAGTAGTTTGTGCACCGCGTGGTCGGTCTCCAGGCACTCCCGGCTGCAGTACCTGGTCGCGCGGCACTTGGCGCAGGCGGCGGTGGCCGGGGCGCTGCAGGTCGCGCAGGGCGAGGGGGTGGTCATGGTGGTGGTGTCGCTCTCGTTTGTTTGTTGAATGGGATGTGGTGAGGGTGAAGGGAGGAGGGGAGAAGGAGGTTGAGGTTGGTGTCTTGGGAAAAGAAAGAAAGACGTTGTTTGAATAAGGAGCGTCTGATAAGGGGGCTCGTGCGTATACATACGCACGTGACTCGCGTAAGCATGTGAAGCTCGGCAGGAACGGGAAGCGTCTGAAAAGGGCAGGAGCGGCGGGGGCTCTTTCCTGCTCCTGTCTAGTCACATGTATGTACTCGATCTCGCCCATCGGCCATACCCCGGTATCGTATGGTACCTCACCTGTCCTGTCCTCATATTCGAACAGGTGGCGTCAATCAAGATGATAGGGCGAGAGATCGTGGTGCCAGCACAAGGTAGTTGAGTCCAGCCTTGGCGCATCTAGGCGGGATACAGCTTCGTGCACATATGCCATGTCAAGCTGGAGCCGCATCATGTGCTCGCCTCTAGACAAACGCCAAGATTGAGTGAGGTATGCCCGTCAGTCCGTCAAGTTCGATACCTCGGATCTCCAGTGCATCGCCTCGATGTACCGAGTGCACCCGCCCGCTTGAGTTCCAGGAGAGAGACCGCATGGAACTAGCTTCATCTGTTCGTAGCCATCTAGACTTTCTATCCACGATCATGCATGCCATAAAGCCTTACGCCATTGCAATGCCCGTCAGCCTATCATCAACATAGCACATCATGCCCCTTACATCACGACCTGAGCTACCGTCTCAGCCCCCTGATCATCCCCATCAAGAAGCCTCTTCGACCTCAGGCGGAGCCTCGCCAGCCGGAGCATCCTTCATCTCCTCGTCGGGCTTGGATGAGGCTTCCTGAGCCTTCTTGGCCTCATCATCCGCCTTCTTCTGCTCCTCTGCAGCCTTCTTCGCCGCCTCGTCGGCGGCCTTCCTGGCGGCCGCAGCCTCCTCCGCCGCCTTGCGGCGAGCCTCTTCTTCCTCCTGACGCTTGTCGTTGAAGCGTTGGATGATGGGTCCTGCCGAAGCGCGGAGCTCTTCAAGCTTGGCGACGTACTGGGCCTTTGTGGCGTCTTCGCCGTCCTCGTAGAGCCAGTCCTGAAAGTCGCAAGTCAGTATACAATCCATCAGGTATGGAACAGAGTACAACCTACCTCAAGCTGCTCGCACTTCGCCTTGACCTTCTCCTTCTCCTCCTCCGATGCAAATTCGGCATATCCGTTGCTCTCATATGGCTCGTCGACCTTGTTTCTCAGCGAGTAGATCTCGGACTCGAGCTCATTCTTCTTGTCCTCGGTGTCGGCCACCAGCTTGTCCTCGCTGATCATTTCGCCCTCCTTCTCGGCGTACCGATTCTTGATCTCGTCGGTGAGAGATGCAGTCCCAGCGGCCAGCGATAAGTCGCCCTTGCGAACCTGCTTCTTCACGTTGCGAGTCTTGGGTGCCGGGGCCTTGGCGTCGCCATTGGCCTTATCATCCGTGTCCATTGCCTGCATTGTGGTCAGCAATGGTTCGGTCTTGGCACGCTTTGCTGCTCGCTCGTGATTTGACTTTGGTTCGCTCGGACGTTGAGCTGCGGAACATGCAATCTCCTCATCGCGCTCGCTGGAGACACATGCAGAACGCGTCAAAGGATTCTTACTCACATCGGGGTCCTTCTTCTCATCCTTCGCCTCTGGGATTGGCTCCTCGACCTCCTGCTCCTCCACATAGTAGCCCTGTTCGACGTTGAGGACACCGTGGAGGTTCAGTCGTGCCTTCAATTTGCAGATCATGAAGTCGTCCTTGCTGTCTGCCTTGACGCCCTTAACACTGAAGCGGCCAATCCACGGGTTTGTCTTGCCTGGCAGACCCTCGGGCTTGGCATACTTGGCCTCAAGGTCGAACGGCTGTTTCCGGTAGAAAGTCAGGATCTTCGTCGATGGCATAGCGTTGCCCTTGTTGAACACAGTCAGGCTCGTGTCCTCGTCAGGAATGTCTGGCGACTTCTCCCAGGCGAATTCGATCGGGTAGTTGACAATGTCTTGAACAGCGAAGTCGCGGACACGGAAGACTGGCGAAAGGATGGCACAGCTGAAAGCACAGCCTCTCGCGATAGCCTCGTCGGCGTTGAGCGTAAAGTTGAGGGTCTTGCCACCAAAGAAGTCCTGTATGGCGTTCTTGAGGGCTGGCACGCGGCTGGTGCCGCCGACCAGCTCCACGAAATCGATGTCGTCTGGCTTGAGCTTGGCCTCGGCGAGCGCCTGCTCCAACGGCACAGTGGCCTTCTGGAGAAGCGGCTTGACCATCTCCTCAAGCTCCTCGCGCTTCAAGAAGCCCTTGACGTCGACGTCGTTCATGATTGATTCGATGCTGAGAGGTGCGCCGGCATTCGCGGACAGCACCTTCTTCAGCTTCTCGACCGCCGCAGCCATACGCACCTTGGCCTTCGGGTTGGAGTAGACGTCAATCTTGAACTTGTCTTGGAACTCTGCGCGGAAGTGATCCATGATGGCCTTGTCGAAATTGCGGCCACCAAAATGCCTGTCATATGCTGTCGAGACGACCTTCAGCTCACCCTTCCGGAACTCGCAGATGGAGACGGTGTAGTTGCTGTGGCCGATGTCGATGAAGGCAGTCCGTCTCGGCTTCTCCTCTGGACCTGGCAAGTCGAGCTTGGTGATGCCGTAGCCGAGTGCGGTCGCAGTGGTCTCGTTGATCAAGCGGAGCACCTTGATGCCCGCAATCTCTGCAGCATCCAGGATCGCGCGCCTCTGGGCATCTGTGTACCATGCCGGTACGCTGATGACCATGTCATTGACCGGCAGCCTCAACTCTGCCGATGCCGTTTGTCTCACCTTGGTCAAGAACATCGCACACAGCTGACTGGCCGAGAATCTCTCCGTCTTGCCCAAGTATTTGACCTCTGCGCCCACCTGTCCATTGACGTCTACCAGGGGCGCACTGACGTAGTCTTGCTCGATCTGGACATCGGGATCATGTAATGACCGACCGGCAAGGCGTGAGAGGGAACCGACGGTGTTCTTCATGTTCGACACCTCCTGGGTCTTTGCGGCCTCGCCGAGATATCGTGCCTTGGGACCGAAGCCGACCAGAGCCGGGGTCGCGCGGTTGGAGACTTCATTGGTGATGACGTCCACGCCCTTGTTGCGGGCGACGGCCTACACGCATGGTCAGCAAAGATTCTTGACCGTCCATGGTGGGGCAGGAAGCAGAGGATGAGCACGGCCATGGTCATGTGCGACATCAAGCACACGCGGGATGGTCGTGTCGGCAGAGCAAGATGACTGCCTGTCGAGGCTGCCGCCGCCCCCGACGCCACTGAAGAGCCCCCGACGTGCCCAGCACAACCAGCCGGGGTTTGAGCCGCCCGCCTGCTCTCATGCTGCTACTGACGACGTGTTTGCGCGTCGGTGGTCCGCGTGTCCGCCATGCCATGGCATGCCATGCCCGTCACCCTCCCCCCTCTGGGGATATCTTACAATGACTGCATTCTGGGTGCCGAAGTCCAGTCCCACGACCGACATTTTCCGGTATGTTGAGCTTCCTCAAACGAGCGGTGGTGGGGTATCTCTCGTTGACGGTGCGATCGCGACAATGTTCGAAATGGTTGGGCGGAAATGTGGTGGGTTCAAAGATTCGTGGTGGTTGGTAGTAGCGATGATGATGATGATGATGATGATGATGTGGGTGTGGGTTGGTTGATTGATCAAGTCAGGGTAGTGTATGGATTGGGAGGTACCTTGGCCGGTGACTGAGGAGTTCTTTGCAGCTGCATTCTGGAATTTTCGAGGCAGGAACGTCAGTAGTGGTCCGAGCTTCTCGCTATCATTTTATTGAGGAGCATTCTTGAAGCATCGTGAACACTCTGCGTCTTATCATGATTCTCTACCATCCCTCGGCCATATCGGCCATAATGGAATAGAATGCCTGCCTTGGTGCTCATATGATAGGGACTGGACGAGTCGACACTGAGCTGTCCTGTCCTATGAGGCGACACGATCGATCCATCACCGCTGGGGACGGCCACGAGCCCCAGGCATGTCCACATGCGTGTCACCCGTTCCTGACAGACTACATATTATTACTATTTCTCCCTCGTCGAGCATTCCGCTCCATCATAATCATCATGGGCCTCGCCGATCGGCCTCGCACGTGACACGAGTCAGTGTTGCGTTCGAGTCATGTTCAAGGCTCGATGGCATATGCTTATGCGGCTTAGACTTCCACGCTGCGTGAGCCACCCGCCTCGCGACTTGCAGAGAACATCCGTTTGTCGCTGACTCGCAGGACAAGGGAGGATAGCGTAAGAGGGACGGGATGTGGCACTGCCTTCCGTAAGATCAGTCTTGCAATCTCGATCTGTTGAGCTTGACGTCGATGTCTGTCCAGCTCATCGAGTCTTCTTATTGTACTGGCGCGCACCCTGCGTACCTCGTCCCGACTCTCCACCACTACATGACATCTCCCACGTTTCTTTCACGGCGAGAAACACTGAAAACATCACATCATGAGAATCAAGAAGGTGGCTGACGGCGAGTACGCTCCGGAATGGCTCGAGGTTGGTATCAAGCACAGCCTGTCCACTATTGACGGCGAGAGACTAAGCTGTCAGACAGTACTCGAACACCATTGGCGAGCTCAAGCATCCTGAAGATTTGCTGGAATATGCCAAGGCCTTCAAGCAACGCTTCATAGACGCGGCGCAAGTCCTGCCACCGACCGACCCGTGCATCATCGTCAAGGACGAGCAGATTAACAGCGATGTCAAAGTCCGTGTCTACCACCCAGCCAGTGCCGATCCCAGCGAACGTTCGTATCTCCCCTGCCTGGTCTTCGTTCACGGCGGCGGTTGGATCGCCGGTGACCTGGATACCGAGGACCATACCTGCAGGACCGTGTGCGGTGATATGGGCGCCGTCGTCGTGAGCGTCGGCTATCGTCTCTTCCCTGACGCCAAGATCTCCACAAGCATTCGTGACGTCGGGGCCGCCTTCGATTGGGCGTACGAGCATGCCGAAAGCCTGGGCGCAGACGTCGAGAGCTACATCCTGTGGGGCAGCTCAGCGGGCTGTGCCCTCTCCCTCGCCACCGCATACCGCCTCGGCAAAGCCGGCCAGGGACACAAGGTAGCCGGCTTGATCACCATGGGCCCTCTTTGCCTCCACCCACAGGCAGTGCCCGAGCAGTACAAGGACTTGTATACCTCCCACACCGCCAACGATCCCACCTCTCACCCCATCATCAACGCCAAGGACGAGCTGGCAGGGTACGCACGGCAGGACTGCGTCCCGCCATACACGGACGAGCAGAAGACGTGGTTCCCGGTCACCCTGGGCAGTGACGGCATGAAGGGTATGCCCCCGACGTTCATCATCAACACGGAGCTGGAGATCATGCGAGACACGGGGACAGTGCTGGAGGCGGAGCTCAAGGACGCGGGCGTGGCGGTGAGGCGGGAGGTCTACAGAGGCTTGCCGCATTACTTCTGGCAGTTCCCCCTGCGCAAGGCGGGTCGGGTCTTCCGGGAGAGCCTGGTGGAAGGCGTCGATTGGGTGCTGGCGCAAGGAGAGGAGAGGGTCGGAAGGCGATGAGTGGTGCTCTGCTCGGTTTGAAACAGGAATGATCAGGCATGGCATAATTGACGAAGTGTACTATGAGTCTATGACTAGTGGAGCGAGGATTTGGATGGTGTATTGGTGGATACCTAGTGTCTTGTCCCACGTTGACGCCATGAAACGTGTTTGGGTATTGATGTGTCACCACATACTCCGGGTGTCACATACCTCTCACGATCCCAAGGGAAGATGGCGGTTAAGCGGCTATTCACCTCAACATGTCATTATCGATAGCGTACCGTCGGCACGCATGTCATCAACCGTCTCCCCGATGACATGTCCCTGAGTTGCGGCTGTTCGGGCTTCGGCAAGATCTCCCAGTCGTCCTACAAGCTACATGTACATCTAGCGACCTGGGCTCCTACTAGGACGGAGGTACATGACCGCGCGCCTGTCGTCTCGTTGCCGTGTGTCGGTGGAACTAGCATCTCCTAGCGCATCAGCCTCATTTCGGCGTTGAGGCGGTGGGGAGGTGGGGGGGGGGGGAGATGTGGCTAGTTTCTATGGAGCGCAGATGTATGTAGGCGAATGCGCTATAGGCAATGATGCATCGCTTCCGTCACCCGCCATCTCGATGCAAATGGAATGGGACGTCCCGTCGGGCACCTCAGGCTGGAAAGCGGGAATTCCCCCCCCGATGGACACAGGCGGAGTCCGGAGGGTGAAGAGCAAAGTCCGACTCGACACATAGGAGGTGGTACCTACCTCATCGACCAACAAGACGGGCAGCTCCAGCGTGGGAAGAGACAGAGATGTATACATAGAGGGATGTGCATTGGATGATTAAGAAGCAGTACAATCACGGAGACTTGCTGCATCGGAACCCGAGTCCGCCACCGACGAGACATTGACTGCCTTATTCTGGTCCATGTAGGAGGTCCCTCCTACTTCACGACGACAACGTGGATCTGCCATCATTAGTCACCTCGACATCCTCCGTACCCGTCTCCACTTCATGGGCTTGGCAGGTGGACAGGCCTACCTCCCTCCCACCTCCTCCTCCTCCTACATATAAGAATCAATGGCAAGCTCGCCTACTGCCGCACCTGTTGCTTCGAGCAGCTGGCGCACGGCAGTACGGGTGGCGTGGTATGTTTGACACCGACGAATAAGAATGCCATCCCCCAGTCCATGTAGGGCTGACCATATATATATGGGCATCTAGCCGAGAGTGTCGCTCCAAGAAGTCCAAGGTACCTAGCTTATTCTCCATCCATGACCTCCCCGTCATCTCGCTTTGATCCCTTACCTACCATCCAATGCCATCCAGACTGACATGCGCCTAGTGCGATGGCAGCCGTCCAACATGCTCCACGTGCACCAAGAAAGGCATCCCTTGTGACTACGATGCAGATCCGGAAGAGACGCCATTGGCCGCGATGAAACGGAAGTATGCGTCCTTGCAGACCCAGAGCGACGAGCAGGAGCAGTTGCTGGCGCTGCTCCGATCCGACAACGAGGATGACGCTTTCCACGTCTTTCGGCGCATACGAGCTGGGGAGCATGCCAGGAATATCTTGGCGGGACCCCCGACCACCCACCTCGACCACCCTGCGGCTCAGCCTGGGCCGGAGAGCCTGGGCGCTGGAGCTCCGGGAGAACCATTCCGACCCACCAGGAGGAGATCGCGCTCCAGGTCGCCCCCGATGCTACCGCCTCCGAAGAGGGTGCCGATCGAGTCCCTGCTATCTGGCTCGGCGCCTCTGCGTCGCCACCTTCCGTCATTCCAGCCTCCTACCACCCGAACGCGAGAGACTGATCCCTCCCACAAGCCACAGAGAGAGACGAGTCGCAGGCTTTCGCTCCCAGGCTTCGCCGGATACTCAGAAGCCCTCGCCATCCGAGCTTCCCCAACGGGGCTGGGAGACATGCAACCACCTCTGCGGAGATCCAGGAGCTTGGCGGCTGGTCTCCGTGTACGGCAAGGGTTCCTCGACCCGCCCAGGCGGCCACAGCACCACTTGTTCAACGCCGACATGAGGGTCGAAGATTGGGGCATCGACTACATGGATGACTCGGATGTGCTGCGGAATGTCATCGCTTCATTCCTGATCTGGGATCATCCCACTTGGTCCATCTTTGACGAGGAAGCATCTTGCCAAAGCCTGAGTGAAGGTGGCTCAGACCTTGTGAATAGGTTTACATTACACGCCATCATCGCTTTTGCCTCCAAGATACATCGTACATTCGTGTCGGACCAGATCTCATTCGAAATGGAACAACGCGCCTTCCGTGAGGCCGAGCGACTGTGGCAGACCGAGCAAGACGTGGCCATCGAGGCGAACATCATTGGCGCGTTGATACTGAATGCGTACCTCGCCTGTTCTGGCAAGCATCGCATCCCGTCCCATTACATGAGACACGCGGTTGTTCTAGCCCAGCGAATGGGATTGTACGATGAAGCATCGCTTGCGAACGTCTATGTCGCCTCGCCGGGGAAGGAGCGTCGAGCTCACAGCCGAGCCGTGCTCGCATGGGGCCTTTTCGCCCACCAAGCGTGGGTGGTTGACTGCCTCACGCATCGGTCAGTGTATGCTAACCTGCCTGCAGTTACTTTTGCTGCGCGTTCAACGAGACGCCGTTGCTCAAGGCACCGCCACCAATCGCCATCCCGAGCCCGCAATCCGACGAAGACGACGAGACCTGGTTTCCCTTCCCGCAGAGGTTCCCACAGAAGCGCAGTCTGACCAGCACCCGATTCACGGCGCGTGCCTCGCTATGGAGGATCGGCAACGAGTGCGTCTCGCTGTACAGACAGTATGCAGAGAGACCGGCATCGGCGGAGCACCTCCTCCACGCCTTCGCACTGTATGAGCGACTCAGGCTCTGGCATGACGATCTGGACTCGAAGCTATCATCGCTGTACGATGCGCCGCCTCACATCTTCCAGCTCTACACGGACTATCATCGCATCGTCACGGACCTTCTCCGGCCGTTCATGGACGCCTCGCTCTTCGTCAAAGCGACCTGGCCGGATCGGGAGAGGTACTCGACGGCGGTCCGTGAGGCATGCACATCGTCGCAGCGGCAGATCCGATTCCTGATGCAGGAGCTGGATCGCCAATTTCCCGCGTTACCATTGCCGCTGGGCACCGTCAACCCTCTCGTCACCGTGTGCTACGATGCCTTGGCTCAGCTGCCCAGGCACGTGGACGCTGAGTCCCCCAGCTCCGGCTCCCGATCGTCGTCCAGAGCCTCCTCGAGCTTCCATGTTTCCAGCGCCTCGGACAACAGCCGGGCCCTCGACTCAGACGAATCCTACTACCTCTGCCTCTGCTTGCGCATGCTGCACCGCATGTGCAAAGCCTTCACCATCTGCCCGATCATCTTGCAGGGCATCTTCCAGGTCGCGAGGCGGCAGCGGGTCGAGCTGCCGGCCGAAGCGAGGCAGATCGAGCGGACGCTGAAGCAGACGTACTGGCAGAGCGGACTGTCGACGCAGCCGCCTGGTACGGTCAAGAATAGTCTGGCGATTGATCTTGGCTTGATGCATTTGCACGCCGAGAAGGCGCGTCTGGATAGCTTGATCCTGGAGACGAAGCAGATGAGCATCGAGGATAGGTGAGCGTCCACGGGCAAACTCTCGGCTTTGCGGAAATACGCGCTGGTCATGATGGATCGCTCGTGGTCGGCAGACTGGCGCCGTGATGGCCGCCTGGGAACAAGCTCCTACTCTACTTTCGGCAAAAGAGACTAGACGTGAGAGGATATCGTGATGCTCAACATTTCCATTGCCGCTCGACCGACAATGCGTAGGGTTTTGTATACTCGCTCACATCGCCACTACTGGCTCTCCGCATAATCAGGGAATGGCTCGAGCCGGGAGTCGTCGACGCTCTCCAGCTGACGGCATCCGAGCCGGCCGACCAAATCACCGAGAGTGTCGCCCAGCGTGTCGATGACATTCAGCGCGATGTCTGGCTCGGCTTGGCTTGGGCGGCAAGCTGGTCTGCAAGGCCACCCGAGTTGTGCCCCTCCGTCAGTGAGTGTCGGGGCGTGGAAGACGCCTGCCGTCCGGTCGGTGATGTTCGCATTCGCACCCGTGGAGGAGTTGGTGGTGATGGTGGTGCCGCCGACCGACGGGGACTTGGGGTGCAGGGCGGGCCGCGGCGGAAGAAGTCATCCGTCTCGTATGGGGAGGCCGAGGGGGCGGCGGGACCAGTTCGCCGGGATCTGCTCCGTACTGTACCTGTAGCAAGGGGATTGAAACAGATACTCGTAGTGTATATACTCCTCCGATGCCTCTTTGGTCAAGCCGGGAGTGGCGGCATTCTTTGTGCACGCCTCAGTGCCTCCTAGTCCAACCAGGTGACCTGCTAGCACTACTATGTGTATCAGATTTGGGGCTTGGGGGGGGGGGGGGGTTGGCAGCACGTGTGGACATGTTGTACTACTACTACTACTGTACCTGCAGGAACGTCTCAGAGCCTTGTCCAGCCACATGCCATTCTGCTGATCAACAGCTTGTATGTCGCGTGGGGCGTATGCAGTATCTTATCTTGATATCCGATCGACTTGGACGAGAGGCTACGGACTGCCGGAGCCGGATGGGAGAGTTTGGAAGTCCCGTCCCCAAATGCACCAGAGCACCCGCGTTGCCCGATATGGACCGTATTGGCACAGATGGCGTCAAGAATAGGTTCGCCACATGATATTGCGGATGCGCGGAAGAAGGGGTGCCGGCAAGGTGGATGAATGTATCGATCCGGATCCTTGGTCTTGATCCGCCAACACGACCGACCTCATCATAACCATCAGCGATGGCGCAGGATGTCAAGGTACGGCAAACCAGACAAAACGCCAGAAGGATCCACTGATTCGAGCCCTCTCTCCTAGCACCAGGAGCAGCTCGCCCGAGCCCGGCGGAACCAGCGGCGCTGCCGTGAGCGCAAGCGAGAATATGTCACGGAGCTCGAGCAGCAGGTCGAGTCGCTGCGGAACACCATCCGTCAATGTGAGCCCTGCAGTCCATCCCCTCGGATCGAGACCCCCACCGAGACATCCACCGAGACCGCCGTGCGAGAGAATGCGGCCCGGCGAGACCTGCTGCTGGCGCTCGGCTTCGACGACGAGTGCCAGCAACGCTTCATCCAGTCCGCCGGCAGGCGCCACGCCGTCTCTCACCTCCTACAGGAGGATCGGGTGCGGCCTGGCGACGACCACCAGGCGTTGTGGGACGGGGGGGCCCTCCGTGTCGAGCACCCGCCGGCTGCACATTCTCACGGCCGTCGTCCGCTCGATCATGATCCTCCGGGGAGCGGTGGAGCTCATGGCACCCAAGACCCGTTTGGGGGGCTCGAGGAAGCGCCCCTTGTGGACGACGGACAAGGATTCAACCCTTTTTCGGTAGGTCCACATCTTCGCCTCCACCAGCATCTCTACTGACCCGACCAATAGACGCATGACTGGCTCCTGCACGATTCGCAAGACATGCTCACCGATCTCGATCAAGGGAACTCGGACTACTGGACGTCGACCCCGTCGCAGGTTGCTGGAGCGCCAGATCTCATGGCCCACGCGTCTCACCTAAACACCCGAGCCGATGGACTCGGGACATCTGTAGGGGCTGTGCGGCAAGATACCGAGACGGCGATCAACACGGCGCTCAAGCGTTGCTTCCTGGACGCCCCGATCTCGTGCGAGGGCGGCGACAGCACGACCACATGCTCCAGTGCACTGACGCTACTCCTGCGCAACAACCGGAAAGGTCTCTCGATCACAGAGCTCCAACGACGACTGGAGCCCGGCATGGTGCCAGCGCCTGCACGTGATATCAATGCCGAATGTCGGCTTCAGAACGACGTTCTGTTCCGCGTCTTGGCTGATATCTCGGCCAGATCAACATGATGGACGAAACCTACCTTACGTATCTTGCCTCAGTGGAGCCAGCATGAAAGGGATCTTGATTTATTGCGGATATATCTGGATGGCCTACTGACTCTCGATTCCATGATATGGGGCCCTCGTTGGTCAATGATGGGTGGTCAATTGTATCACGCACAGGAGAAGACCTGGAAGGACTATTCCTCACCATCACAGACGGTCAATTGAGCCTTGATCGACCGGGCCACCGGGCAGAATGAATGGCTCGTGGGGCGTTTGGCGAGGCTGTCGTGGTCCATCGAGTTCTTGGCTTCTACCGACAACCACTGCAACGACTGCTGGGCGCCACATGTATGGTTCCATGACATGTCCCAGCATGGCGTCAAGAGTAATCAGACAGACGGGCTGACATTGCTTGGTGCATCTCCCGCCGTTCATTAGAGCCCGGGCGGGTAGTTCTATGGTCAGGTGCGTCATCCGTCCGACATGTCACTCTCGTGCCGGAAACCTTGGCAATCTGTCACCGTCGGCCAGCCACACATGTAACCAACCCACCTCACACGAGTCATGATCGTCGACACAGCTCAACCTCCCTCCTATCCTCCCCATCTGACGAGCCTGCGATCAAGGTATCTGCCGGCTTGCTTCTCAGTACTACGCCTTTGTCAAGGGGGTCGTCGACACCACGAGCTACATTCAACGGCATCATGGCAAATCCTGGAATGGCGAATCGCACTCTGGCTAAGCACAATGGGGCTGGTAAAGGCCCGCCGTCAAGAATAAGCTCCAGTCCGATATCCCTGGCTATCCCCGATGAGGCGGATGATGTCGCGGTACGAGCCAAGTACAGGCCCTTCCTGCTGGATCGTTCGGTCAGCACGACGGACTGGATCGCGAAGGTGGAGCTGAAGACGGTCACTCACATGGTGGAATCGGATCTGCGCGTCAACGACGGGAACCGAATCAAGGTGTTGGTTCTCTACGGAAGTCTTCGAAGTCGGTGCGTCCATGCAATCTCTGCCCTGCGAGCGTGAAGCACATCTGACAATTGGTAAGATCGTACTCCCGTCTGTTGTCATATGAATTCGTGCGATTGCTCTGGCGTCTCGGCTGTGATGTCCGCGTGTTCGATCCAAGTGATCTCCCGGTCAAGGACGATCGCCATGTAGACCACCCCAAGGTACAGGAGCTTCGAGGGCTCAGTCAGTGGAGTGATGGGCACGTCTGGGTCTCACCTGAGCAGCATGGCAATCTGGTGAGTGTCCAGCTCCACCTGTTCCAGTCCCTGTCGGTATTTGACTGACTGCGCCGTCAGACCGCCGTCTTCAAGAACCAGATTGACTGGATTCCCCTCAGCACTGGCTCGGTGCGTCCAACGCAGGGTCGCACGCTCGCGATTGCTCAAGTCAGTGGCGGATCGCAGTCGTTCAACACGGTCAACTCCCTCCGGATCCTCGGTCGATGGATGCGAATGTTCACGATTCCGAACCAATCGTCGATCCCAAAGGCTTACACGCAATTCACCGACGCCGTCGATGCAGCTGATCAGGATGCCTATGTTGCAGCCGAAGGCGGCAGCCGATTGATGCCTTCCGGGAACCGCGACCGAGTTGTCGACTGCGTGGAAGAGTTCGTGAAATACACGATTCTCATGCGCCCGCATCTGGAGCTGTTCGGTGACCGGTATAGCGAGCGCGTGGAACGGCAGGCCAAGGTCGATGCTGCCAAAGCCCAGGACCTTGACGAGCCTGACCTGACGGAACAGAAGGACTCCGCGAATAGCGTGAGACTGGGGGGGATCTGAAGACTTGTGCATTGGACGGATTGCCGGATCGCTCGATCCAGGATACTCGGACACGGGTCGACTATCGGCGTCACCGGCCGAGAGGGTGCCAAGATCAAGGATCGATCAACCACTGGGTGACCGCGATTCGGCCGCCTGGCATTTCAGTCCTCGGTCGACCGGATGTCCAGCACCGGCCCGCCGACCACTGCAAGCCGCGCGTGCCACGATGTAAGCCTGAAACAATCGTCCCCGATAGGAAACGATCGATATCCCTGTCACTCGTCTCGACAGCCGTCCAAAACTCGATCAATTAAGTGGTCCGATCGCCTCAAGCGAACATCCATTCGAACTACTCCCACGCTGAAAGGGAGAAGGTCTTGCCCTCCTGGACAGTATGATGGCCTCCCTCACGAATACGCCGCCGCCCCTCCCGATCAACTCATCCTTGACGCCCATCGCCCCATTGCGGGTGCAGAGGCACCTCCTCGACCTGCTCCCGTCCAGTCGTCTGGAACGCATGAGCGGCTTTCTCACCGAAGGACCGCTGAGACCGAGCCGTCTCCCCTCTCTGCAGAACAATGTCCGGAGACCATGATGGGTGTGCGAGGATGGCAGCCGCTGTGGAGGAGTCTCGCAGCATTTGTCTATGCTGTGCTCTAGCAATCTCGCTGGCGTCGGATGAAGCGTCAGTCGGATGTATAAGAGGGCGGAGATGGGACATGAGCAGGACTTTGATCGTTTTGTCCACGTCACAGCTGTCTTGTCAAACCTGTCGTCATCCGGGCAGGCGCTGGTCGGGGGAGATGGGGTGACGGCCACGCTGGTGGATGGGTCCCTTGGTGGTGGACGACGAGGCCGGGGGGATGGAGGGATGTCGCGTTGCGTTGGTAGGGAAGGGCGTTATGAGGTCTGCGGGGGAGTATGGGACGGAGTCGAGAGCGTTTGGCTGTTGCTGTGCTTCGGGAGGATGTTCGTGGTGCTCTGGCAGTTGTCCCTCGTGAGCTTCGAGATCCAGCTTCGAGATCCAGACGTCTGGGTGGCCTCTTGCTCGAATCGACGAGAGGGTCCGCGGAGGAGGAATCATGGCAGGCCATAGATTTGTGATCGACTTCGGCATGCCATGCTCTCGAATGAGCTCTCTTGAGATCCTCGTCCTCGATGGGACACCTCGTGGTGACGGGCTTACGTTTGATCATCGTGCAGAGGTCTTCCAGCACTTGGGGCATCAGACCGTGCGATGCGTGTGCACATGGCTGCCATCACTCACGGAGGACGCCTCAGCACCATCATGTCTCAGGTGGCATCCAGTTACATCCTAGAAGCGTATACTCTACCAACCGACCACACATCCACCACGACCAACAACCCCCGAACCCACCATCCCTAGAAATCCCCCCCTCACCCCCTCACACTTAGGACGCCAACCCCCCTCCCCCTCCCGTGACCTCCCCCTCACGCCCGCCCACCCCCCATATGCACCGCCATCAAAATCTCCCGTCGCCGCGAAACATCCACCAACCTCTCCCGCCCCTCCACCTCCCGCACCTCAAACGCGCCCCCGACCTCCACAACAAACAGATCCGTGACCCGCGCCGTCACCAACCGCTCATGACCGAACCGCACGCGCGCCTCGTGGTGGAAACCCGCCATCAGCTCTTCCAGGCGGTCTGGGCCAGATTTAGCTCGGGTTAGGGGGAGGGGGGGGGGGGGGGGGGGGGGGGGNGGGGGGGGGGTTTACCGAGTTTGGCGCGATGATCGAGTCCTTCGATCAGGGGTTCGTAGGTGAGCATCCAGACTAGGAAGGCGTCGGTGGCGGTGCGCGGGGCGTAGGTCACCTAGCCTGCGCCGTGGCCGGGGGAGAAGAGGATCTTGATGGGGCGGGTGGGGCTGAAGACTGGGTTGATGGCGGCGTCCATTGAGGGGTCTGGGTTTCTGCTGGGTTTTTGGGGGCTTGGGAGGGAAATCGATCAGGTGGCGAAGTGTGAGGTAAGCTAGGATGTTAGGGGCGGGGCATACTTTATGAGGCAGGCGAGTCGACTTCATGCTCGATGTTCGGGTGCGACGGCTCTACTAGTGGTAAAAGCTCTGTGTTCCTCCGTCGTCATCGGCCGTGGCTCCTGGGGTGTCTGATGGCAGTGGCTGCTTCGCCTCTCAGCTGCGCTTGCCCTTGAGGCCTGTCCTGGCAAGGACGACGTATCGTCAGACCGAAGAAAGGACGTCGAAGTTGAGGAGGTGTTTCCCTCGCCTTATCGACATCATCAGAGACCAAAGCATACCGACAGCAGAGCATCGAATCGACACATCAACACATCCATCTCAAACATCTTCCACACCCAGCAGAAAGGCATGAGCCATCCCCAAGAAGCCCACATATGGCACGCCCCCACCCACAGAGCACCGATCCCCCCACCACGACAAACCGAGCCCGCCACCCACCAACCCACCACCGTGGTTTTGCTTGGGAGGCTTGGGGTTGAGTGTGCAGGTCGTGTGGATGTTTGGTTTGGTGTCTTTTTGGATTTTCTGTGGTTCTTTCCACTGTGAATGGGTCGATTGAGTGACACGAGGCTGGCTGATGGACGTAAAGACTCCAAGGAGTCGGTTCTGTATATAACAAGCACGCTCTAGCGTATAGCTCACTGTATCAAGCGAGTGAGTGAGACGGCAGCGAACAGTACTACTACCCAATCCGCGGCTGTCTCACTACACGCGAGCACTGCTGCACTGCTGATTCCCGTCGACGCCGCTGGCTCCCCGCCCATGCCTTCAATCCAGTCTCCTGCTGAGATCGAGCTCCCAATACCTCGCCGCACGATCGAGCACCGACTTCTGCACATACCCGACAATCAGCACCGACGGTTGACCGCGGCCATCCAGCCTCGAGAACGCCACGCCCATCATCCTCGGCGACCGGCGGACCAGTCTCTCGAGGGGCACTTCGTCGGCCAGGAAGGCGACCAAGGCGGTCAGGTTGACGAAGGCGCAGTCGATCAGCTCGAGCGAGGTGAGGGTGGCGGCGTGTCGTCGGATGAACCTCTTAAGGTGCTCATTCGATCGACCGTGGCGGCCGCGGATGTTGACGAAGCTGACGTGTCGGAGGTGGGGGATGTGGAGGTCCGCGACGTGCTTGAAGGACATGTCGACGGTGGAGTCGGGGTGCCAGGATGGGCGGGTGACGGTGGGTGGGGCTCGGAGGTCGAGAGAGCGGAGGTTGGGCGTGCTCTGGCAGAGGGTGGAGAGGGTGGCGGGCAGGCGGTCCAGAAGACTCGGGCCATCCGGATCGTCGGTCGTGGTCCTGCGGCTCGGGGATGGAGGGTCAGCGATGGAGTGATGTCTGGGGACCTGATGGATGTCGCGCCTCGGACGTACCAGGTCTTGAGATCCAGTCTGAGGGAGGTCAGGACGTCGAAGTGAGGCCCGCATTCGAGGGGCATCTCTCCCCGTCGCACGTCCAAGGCGGTGTAGGGCAGGGGCTTCTGCACGCTGAGACAGCCCAGGCTCGCATCTCTGCCGGAAGCATGGAGCGCGGTGAAGATGACCTTGATGCCGCGTTCCTGCCATCGATGGGTGTCGTCGGGCGAGGTCGGGAGTAACTGGTTGCGGGAGGTGCTATTTCTGGGGTCAGTCGACACACCCACGTCGGGGCCGGGCGGGATGGGGCGGCGGGGAGACATGGACGCACAACTTGGCGCCATCGTAGATGTAGAGGCTGTGCAAGGCTCTCAACTGCGCCAGGGCGGTGGACAGCGGGCGGATCAGATGGCCGGCTGATCCGGTCGGCGACCAGGTGCTGAGGCGGAGGTATTTCACACCGGCGGCGACGCGGTCATGGGTGGCGAGGTAGTGCAGGGCGTCGATGCTGCGGGTGGTGAGGGGGATGAGCTTGAAGGGGAGGGAGTATCGGGCGTAGGAGGACCAGGCGGCATCGCGGAGACGGGTCGAGGTGGCGCGGAGGATGTCGAGGGTGTCGGCGTCGCCGAAGGTGTAGTGGTCGCAGATGGCGGCCAAGAGCTCGGGCGGGAGGACTCGATCGAGGGAGGGCGGGGCGGGTGCCATCGCCATCATGTCTCTCATGTTCATCATGTCCTCGGCTGCCTTTATGATGTCTCGGGGGCAACAGACGCCAAGAGGGGACACACACAGTGTCGTTGTCAGCCTCAGGCTCGGGGATATAAATCAGAAGAGCCTCGTCGATGACCTCTGCAAGCGCCGAGTCGGTGTCTAGTCTGTCGTGTGTAGTGAATAGACAGTCGGTAGTCTGTAGTAGTAATCATATGTTGATCCAGTGGGAGGGTCAGCCCAACCCAAAGCTGCTAATCAGCGGCGGAAGACTGGCTGATGGGACCTTGTTAATAAGACATGCAGTGAGGGGATCGTCATCTTCACAAATACTTATGCATGATGTGTAGGTCCACTCTATACTCCTGCCATGAGCGGCCATTTCCCTATATTGCAGAGATTGATGATACTATATTAGGCAAGTAAAGTACATAAATCATCCTGTATCAGGCAAGTCAAGTACATACATAATACTACTATATCAGGCAAGTAACGGCCATATATAAAGTAAAGTAGAAGTAGGAAGGTACGACGGAGTGAAACCCGGCACACGGGTACCCACGACGTCACTCTGCATCCAGGCTCATTCGCACCTTCCCAGTTCGACATATACTATACATAACTCCCCCTTCACAACTCCCTTGCACAATCCAATCATAATCATGTCACAAAAGCGCATCGAACAGTGGGAGGTGGAGCGGTACTGGGACATCTTCGCCTCCCTCTCCCACGGCGCCTCCCACCTCGACGGCACCCAGGCCGCCTCCGTCCTCAAGAACTCGCAGCTGCGCGACGACCAGCTCGAGAGGATCTGGGACCTGGCCGACGTCGACGGCGATGGCCGCCTCGACTTCGAGGAGTTCTGCGTCGCCATGCGCCTGATCTACGACCTGATGAACGGCGAGTACCTCGACGTCCCCCCCTCCCTGCCCGACTGGCTGGTGCCCGAGACCAAGGCCCACCTCGTCCACGCCCAGAGGGCCGTCAAGGGCGGCGGCGAGACGTTCGGACGGCCAGAACAGGACGACGACGACGACGACGACCAGAGCGGGCTCAAGGATGGTTTCGATTGGTACATGTCCCCCGCCGACCGCTCCAAGTACGAGGACATCTACACGGCGAATCGCAATCCCCAAGATGGCCTCATCGCCTTCCCCGCCCTCCAGGACCTCTACGACTCGCTCGACGTCCCCGACACCGACGTGCGCTCCGCGTGGAACCTCGTCAACCCTAAGAGCGAACCCGGCATCAACAAGGACGCCTGCCTCGCCTTCCTCCACATCCTCAACAACCGACACGAAGGCTACCGCATCCCCCGCTCCGTCCCGCCCTCCCTGCGCGCCACCTTCGAGCAGGGCAAGATCGAGTACAACGTCGACCGCGTGCGGAGCGCGGCCGACCGCTGGGGCACCAACAAGCGCGACGACACCCCGACCGGCAAGAAGGCCAAGTTCGGCGACACCTACCTGACGCGGCTCGGCGTCGGCGACCGCCGACCCAAGGGCACCGACTTCTCGCACGCGCCCCGCGACGCCGAATGGGAAGAGGTGCAGCTCAAGAAGCAACTGCGTCAGATCGAGGACAAGATGGCCAAGGTGGAGGAGGCGGCGCGACGGCGACGGGACCGCGGCGGTCGTCGCGAGGACTCGCGCCCCGCCCTCGTCAAGCGCGAGCTGGAGCAGCTGATGGACTACAAGCGACGGGAACTGCGGAAGCTGGAGAACGCCGAGGGCGAGGTCAAGACCGGGCAGAGCCTGAAAGCGTTCCAGGACGACATCGCGATCGTCAAGGAGCAGGTCGAGGGCCTCGAGGCGCATCTTCGTAAGCGCGAGGCTGTCTTACAAGATCTCCGAGACCTGATCGAGGCGGAGAAGGCGGGGGGCCGGTGATGCGGCGGCTGTGTCGGTAATTCTTGAATCCTACCTGCCGAGACTGCTCATGGGGGCGGTGCTCCCCCTGTGATTGATGAGGACGGTGACTGCTTGTGCTTTTGATGTCGGTGACTGCGTGATGACAGTGATTGCTTGACCCTGGTGACTGCTCGTGCCTTGACACCGGTGACTGTGACGCCAGAGACTGCATGTGCTCGACGACAGTGACCGCTCCACACCGACGACTGCTCCCCTCTTGTCAAATCGCCCATCACCCCCACCCAGGACACAACCAACCGACTTGATCCGATCGACTACCTAGGTCCTCAAAAGCCGCCCGGGATAGATTCGTCCCATAGATATGCATGCTCACGACACTTTACATCTGGGGGAGCCGACAAAAAAGTCGTTGCACAGGCAGGGCATCAGTCAGGGAAAGCCGTACGGTCCGACTATGACTTTTTGAGTGTGATGGGTGGAACATTCGGCACAAGGACACGATTTCTTCTTTTCCCTTCCTTTCACTTTCGCCATAACAACGTCAAAAGAGCAAACTACTCTCATACCTTCTAGAGCCATCTATCCTGACCCCTCCCCCTCTACCCCCGCCATGCCTCCTGTCAAAAGCATCTACGCCCCATTCGTCGGCTGACTCGGCGCAAGCGGCTGCAGAAACCCGTCAGCACCATCACCCCTCTCAGACGAGGTCAAAAAAAAAAAAAAAAAAACTCACCTCGACATTCCAGATCCCCTCCGCATACTCATCGATGCACCGATCGCTCGAGAAGAAGCCCATCCTACTCACGCTCAGGATCGTCTTGGTCACCCACGCCTCCTGATCCCGATACGTCGCATCGATCAGCTTCTGCGTCTCCAGATAACTCCGGAAATCATCCGACACCAAGTAGTAGTCGCCGTGATCCACGATGCTGTTCACCAGCGCACTGAACTGGCCCGCATCCCCGAAGAGGCCCGACTTGATGGTGTCGAAGACGCGTTGCAACGCGGGGTCGAGATGGAAGTCCCCGTAGAAGTGCTGGTGGCGCAGGTCTTCGACGTCCTCAGCGAGGTTGCCGAAGAGGAAGACGTTGTCTTCGCCGACCTCGCGCGTGATCTCGATGTTGGCGCCGTCGCAGGTGCCGATGATGAGACCACCGTTGAGCACGAACTTCATGTTGCTCGTGCCGCTGGCTTCCGTGCCGGCGGTGGAGATGTGCTCGCTGATGTCGCTCGCGGGGACGATGATCTCGGCTTTGCTGACGTTGTAGTCTTCCAAGAACACCACTTTCATCAAGTCACCAATCTCCGCGTCCGCATTCACGACGGTGGCGACCTGGTTGATCAGGTGGATGACCGTCTTCGCCATCCAGTATCCTGGCGCAGCTTTGCCACCGAAGAAGTGCACACGCGGCTGCGCTTTCCTGCGCTCCTCCGGGCTCATGTCCTTGAGCTCGAGATAACGGTGAATGACGCCAAAGATGTTGAGTTGCTGGCGTTTGTACTCGTGCATACGTTTGACCTGGATATCGAACAGCGATGATGGGTTGACGGAAATGCCGTGGACTTCTTTGGTGTACTTCGCCAGGCGGACTTTGTTGGCATACTTGATTTCCTGGAACTCCTTCCGGAACTCCTTATCATCCACGAAAGCCTCCAGCTTATGTAGAAGCGTGAGATCGCGGAGGAAGTCGTAACCGCCAAGCTTGCTCGCAATCAGCTCAGACAGACGTGGGTTGGCCTGGTGCAGCCATCTCCTCGGTGTGATGCCATTGGTGACGTTCGTAAACTTGTCCGGCCCGTACACCTTGACAAAGTCCTTGAAGATGGTCGTCTTGATCAGATCCGAGTGCAGCTCCGCCACACCATTGACCTTGTGGCTCCCAATGACAGCCAGGTACGCCATGCGCACCATCTTCGGCTGACTTTCCTCGATGATCGAGACGCGAGACAGCATATCGCGCTCCTTCGGGAAGTTGCGCTCGACATACTGCAAGAAGTTCAGGTTGATGTCGTAAATGATCTGCAGATGTCTAGGCAGCAGGTGTTGAATGAGCGGAACACTCCACTTCTCCAAAGCTTCAGGGAGGACAGTGTGGTTTGTGTAGCCGAAGGTCTGCTGCACAATGGACCACGCCTCATCCCATTCCAATCCTTCCTGGTCAATGAGGATGCGCTGCAGCTCCGGGATGGCCAGAGTTGGATGCGTGTCGTTGAGTTGGATAGCGACCTGGTTCGGGAAGTCCTTCCACGCCTTTTTGGACTTCTTGAAGCGACGTACAATGTCGAACAGCGATGCCGCACACCAGAAGTACTGCTGCTTCAAGCGGAGCTCTTTTCCCCGTTCCAAACTGTCGTTGGGGTACAAGACGGCTGAAATGGTTTCCGCCCGCTGCTGGTCCGCGACCGAAGCCTCATACTCACCACTGTTGAACTTGGTGAAGTCAAACTCGCCATGGCTAGCTTTACTGCTCCACAGGCGAAGGTTATTGGTCGTCCTCGTTCCAAACCCGGGCACTGGGGCGTCGTAAGCCGTGGCCGTGACGATCTCTCCGTTCTCCCACACAGACACCTGCTTTCCGGTGCTCTCATCCGTGTACTTCCTCACGTTACCATAGAATTGCACATCGACCGTGACATCATGTCTCGGGAACTCCCACGGGTTGAAATCCAACCAGTAGTCCGGCACCTCCACCTGATATCCATCAACAATCTCTTGCCTGAAGATACCATACCGGTACCTCAACGCGTAGCCCCAAGCCGGGTAGTTCAGCGTCGCAAGCGAGTCCAAGAAACAAGCAGCCAGACGTCCCAACCCACCATTGCCCAGTGCAGCGTCCCTCTCCTGGCTGATCACGTCTTCCATTCGGAAACCAAGATCTCCCAGACCCTTCTTGGCGATGTCCTTCATGCCGACGTTCAACATGGCGTTGTCCAAGGCTCTGCCCATCAGGAACTCCAGGGAGAGGTAGTAGACCCTCTTGGGGTCTGCAAACGTCTGCTGCTGCTGCGTCCTGTTCCATTCGATGACCAGGCGATCACGAAAGGCGAGGGCGGTGCCTGCGTAGGCGGCAGCTTCATCGCAATTGAACAGGGAGCGGGCCAGGGTGGTCTCGATATGTCGGACGACTTCGCCTTCGAACTCGTCGGCTGTGGTGAACTCGCGAGCGGAATGCTTCTTCCATCTGTGTCATGCGTCCATGTCAGGCTCGAATCATCAACTGGTGGTGAATGGTTCGTGTGTTGTTCTTACGCTTCACGCTGTGGCTCAGGAATGCTGGCCTCGACACTCTTAATCTCTTGCGGTCCGAATCCCGTCACCGTCCTCTTATGCTTCGGCCTGCTGATGCCGTGAGGGCCAATGGGTCCCTGGAAGTCGGTGATGGGAGCAGAAGTGGAGGGACGTCTCTGCCTGTCACCCTTCTCAGGCAGGGCGGGTACTGGAGTCGCCATCTTCGTGATTGCTCCGCACGTGAATATTGGTCAACGACGAGGTGAGGTGTAGATGTAGCTCTGTACTGTCGAGTGAGCGATCCGTTTCACAGGGAACACCCGACACACCACAAGCGAGCTCGATGCCTGAGGAACAGGAACGTTGGAAGCTTTCGGGTGAGCATTGGCAAGGATTGGTTGGCCCAGGGTCTCGAGCTAGGAGGTACGAGTATCGCATGCGCATGTGAATGGAAGCGGGGTAGCGTGCCCCACAACACCCCCACTATCAACCACCTCGAAGACCTCGCTCTGGCCCTTGGCTTCCCCAACAACTCGAGACGCATACTGCACTCTCAATAATAAAGAATAAAGACTGCTCTCGGCGCTGATGAGTGTCCAGCGTGTACATCGGACCATTGGTCGGGCCGTTGACGGGATAGACAGACGCCTTCAAGGATCCGGGTCGCCGATGACCAACTCTGCATGTGTTGTTCATGTTCTGTCCACATCATGGCTTGCGGCTCAGCCGGCGGAAGACGGCACGTCGGTTCTCTGCAGCAGCGGGGACATGTGAGATGTGGCGTGCTATACAGGTGCCATGGTATGACACGGTCGTCATCCTCGCATATCCCACCCAGGTGGTCCCTGTCGACAGTCGAGTCAGTCAAGAATAATCCTCTCGTGATCTGGGGGCCGAACGGCTGATGCGTGTGTACGATCGACCGGTCACTCATCATGACAGCAAGGTCAAAGTCACCGATGGACTGAATGTCCGAGACAATATCTGCTTGCGACAATGAAAATGTTCCGTCAGTATGGAAGACGAATGAGATCCACATTATGCATACCTACACGATCATGCCTACAAGTGCGCTCGGTTCATCGTAGCCAGTCCATTTCGGCTTGGGGATTGTTCCTGTTCGTGAGCTGTACTCTGAGTCCATTTTGGCCCTGCATCCATTGACCACTTTCCATTCGGTTCTTTTTTTTTTTTTTTGCATCACGCGGCTGAAGCACAGTCCCAGCCCGCGCCTCGAGAAAGGCACCTCATCTCTGCCTCAATTTCATGCTCTCACTCAAACTCTCTACGACCTGCCACCCGATCTCGCCTTGGTTATACAAGTGCTTCGCCAATCCCTTGACAACCTCGACCTGCTCCTCCGGCGTCAAGCCCGTGATGGCAGTCTCGATCACACTGCCCACGCTGGCCTTGTAGACCGCAATGAAACTCTGGTAGTACATAAATGCAAAAAACCCCATGATGAACTGACAGTCCATCCGATCAGTCATTCCACCGTGGCCTGGGATAGAGTCGCCGAAGTCCTTGATGTTGAAGGTGCGCTTGAGGCCGGAGGCGAAGAAGCCGCCGAACGGCGCGATGAGCGAGGCGAAGGTCGACATGACGAGGATGTGAAATTGCATAGGCGAGACCGAGATCGTGGTTGGGAGCCAGGTCCAATTGTGTGGGACCATGGGTAATTGGTACGTCCGGGGAATGAAAACCGGATTGACCTCACACTCCAACCCAGTAAAGATGTTCGCTCCCAGGTCATTGACCGGGCAGATGAAGTACTTGTACCGCATCAATACATTCGTCAACGCGAAGCCCAGCACGATTGTGCAGATCCAGGCGCCGACAAATCCTTCGACCGTTTTCTTCGGGGAGAGTTTGATGAGTTGGGTCCGGCCGAAGGTGATGCCGCAGACGTAGGCGAAGATGTCGTTGGTGATGACGAGGGAGACGGGCAGGAAGAACCAGATCATGCCTTCGAAGATGTTGTTCATGATGAAGTGCGCCTGGACAACGATAAGGTAGAGGGCCATGTGGGTCCAGGCGAATTGGGTGAACTGAAATTTGTAGTGGCCCTTTTGGAGGGAGGCGACGAAGAAGACGAAGCCTACGATTATCAGCCGAGACGCATTTGATCCGCGAATGTAGCTCTGGACTCACCCATCACATAAAGCATAAATGAGATGAACCGATGATGCGTCGCGAACGGCAGCAGCACGCGATCAATCAGCACAATATGCTTGAAATAGTAGATGACGCTCTCTCCATATAAGAAGTACATTGTGCTTCCCAAGAAATACCAATTCAGCGTCTTGGTGAACCGCAGACTCCTGGCTCTGCTGGGCACGTTGGAAATGGCAATAACCTCCTTGAAGCTGATGATTTGGACGGCGGTGACGATGATGATTACGTATATGTGGCCAGCGAACATGGATCCAAAGAAAATGGCAATCATGACGAAGGTCCAGATGGCGCGGGTGATGAAGGTCTGGCGCTTCTTTTCGAATTCGGATTGTGGTTTCTGGGCGGGCTATGGAAACCACATTAGCCAAAGGTTTCCAGCAAGGAAGGCTGCATGATGCCTTCCTGGAATACGGTGTGGAAGGCTACCTTATCATCATCCTCATTTTCCGTCGCCCATCCGCTGGCCGTAGTATCATTCCGATCAACCTGCGGCCGCTGATGCTCTGATCGCTCGCGAAGATGGCCATTACTCCTGCTCGGGCTCTTAGCCCCACTGGCCCTCGTCGGGCTCCTCGCGTCTCCGTTCATGTCTTGACTGCTTTTGCTCAGGCGACGCTCGCGGTTCGGAAAGTTGACCTTGGCTCCCTTTGTCATGGCCGGGCCGTGCTATTCCTAGGTATGTAGCTTCACAGGCTGACAGGCTGCTGGATTTGGCGGGGGAGCACGCACGTGTCGGCGGGTGGATGTCTCGTGTGCAGTCGCGGAGCTGGCTATGTCATTATGGTCGTGGTGCGATGGCCTAGTGACTGCGCCGGCAGGCTTCGCGTGGTTGTTTGCAGAGAGGAGTCGAAAAAGTCGTTTGGGTGAGCTTGTTTTGGGTGATGCATGATGATGAAGGTCGGCCTTTCACGTGCTTGAATGTTGCTTGGCGTCGCGCCTCGCGTCTCCGAGATCGACACGTCCGAAGCATTTCAAGGCCGTCAAGCTGCTTAGTCTTGGGCCGACCACTACCGACGATGTCTGGGTGCAATGGGTGACGACGACTTCTTCAGTGACGATGACTTTGACGACAGTACATTGGTAGAGCTGGAACAACATGCCCTCACCTCCACCCAGAAGCCGTCAGTTACGAATGCACAGCGGCCAGCACAGCCAGCACGAAAACCCCCGTCTAGCGTCGCACCGATAAACAGAGCCGGCTCGCTGAACAAGAACCTGCCATGGCGGCCACCTCAAGCCAAGGCCTCGTCGGTCTTTCCGTCGCGAGTCGTGCGTCAGCCCAGCGCTCCGTCCTCGTCCGACTACGGCCTCGATGATGAAGATGTCGTCAACCTCGACGAGCCCCATTCGGCCAATCATGCTGCCAGGGACTACACGAGGGCTCAATCGAGAGCATTGCGGCCGTCGGTCCATCCCCGTCCTGTGTCACGGCCGGCACTCGATCCCGAAACGGAAGCCGCGTTTGCTGCCGCCGACGCTGAGCTGGGCGCGCACGTGCCGGGTCAATGGAGTCACGCACCGCATCTACAGCCTCAGGCCAATGGCGACATCGATGTGTCGTCCCTGCAAGCACGAATAGCAGAGCTCGAGGCAGAACAGGCACGGTTGAGACAAGCCGAGCAGGACGCCCGGAATGCAGCGTTGGCGAAGCAGGGCGAGATCGCCATCGTGCGCTCGAATCAAGAGAAGGCGGTGAGGGAGTATGAGAGACGGATAGAGGTCATGAAGAAGACGTATGCGGACGATGCAGCCAGGCAGAAGCAGGAGCTGGACGCCAGTCGCAAGGAGAACCAGAAGATGCAGACCGACAACCGCTTTCTACAGCATGATCTGGCTCAGGAGGCCGAGCGCGCGAAGCGAGCGGGCTCTGTCAAGACACGGCCTCCAGCGTCCGACAAGGAGAAGGAGACGCCAAAGAAGGCGAAGAGGACAGGCTTGGGAGATGGCTTCGATGACGAAGAGGTGCGCGTCATCAGTCCGAGCAAGAGCAAAGAGCGATCGAAGGATCAGACACCAAAGCATGCGGCTAAGAGGAAGCGTAAAGCGAACGAGAGCCCTGCTCCAGCTCTGTCATTCACACAGCCGGTGAGGCAAGACAGCAATGATCAATCGGCTGCCTCTTTTGCCTCCGTGGCTCCCGAGGCGCCGGCTGGGTTTTCTGTAGAAGACGACAGATATGCTTTCATGCAGCGCCTGTTGAATCATCGAACGCCGGAAGGTCACGTGCGGTCGATTGAAGCTCTGACCAAGCATACTTTTCCTACGCAACCAGAGATGACAGTCTCTTCCATGCTTCTCGATCGATTGTCGTGCCCTGGACCTGCGAAAGAGGCAGAGTATATGCCACTGAAGCTGTCGCGGGCTTTACTCGTCGTGTGGTCACGTTGCTTGGATGACCAATACTATGCTGCTCAACACCTCATTCTAGATCTCCTCAACTTTGGGATTGCTTATCAACTAGCGTCTGTCATCGCGCAGCTCATCGAGGACGCCGTGCCTGTGTGCGTGCGGGCAATCAAGGAGATATCCCACACAAGACTACGAGCGTCCAAAAATCCTAAGGTGGCTGCGAATCTCGATCGCGAGGCCTTCACGAAATTGGAAGAAGAGGCCGACGTTGATGGCGTGCTCGAACTACTGCTTCGATTCTGCCAAGCAGCGAGTCTTGTGCCGGGCCGTATCGAAGCTTTTTGGCAGGAGATTGACTTCACAGACCTCATGGCCCTGCTTCAAAAGGCGCAGCCAGTCAGCCAAATAATCACCGCATTAAAGCTTGTCGCACTCTCAGCACAGTCGGACTCCTTTGGCACCGTCGAAACCACCGACAGCCTCGGCAATACAGAAGATCAAGCGAAACGGGAAAACGCCCTCATCGACCGCCTATCCACTCTTCTCCATGAGACCCCCGAGGTGCCTCATGATGAGCCCCCTTACACCCAGTCAGAGATCACGGAACTGCACCTCGAGATCCTCCGAGTCTTCCGCGCCATGTGCCTCACAGCCCACTGCTGCTCCCTCCTCGCCCATCATCAGTACGCCGTTGGTCGCTTCGTCCGCTTTCTCAACAGCCAAGTCGACAAACTCTACACCGTGCCCCCCAGCGTTGGTCTCACACCGCAGCTAGCCTCAGACGGCACACCGATTCCCACTGCACATGATTTAGTCGCCAGCACCGTCAACACGACCATCAGGATCATCTACCATCTCCTCCGCACCCACGACGACAGTATCGACATCACGCAGAAATACCGCACAGTTCATGGCGGGCATAACAAGTTCTTGATCTCCATGTCGAGGATTGCGTTTAGTGATCAGTTGGTCTTCGAGCAAGGGATCGAGGAGGAGGTAGCGGAGGCCGCGCATGAGATCTTGAACAATGCGTTGAGTCCAGAGGAGGGCGAGGCGCTGGCTATGGCGGTGGAGACGCCAAGGGGGACGAGGGCGAGTCGCGGGGTGGTTATGGGCGAGGAGGAGACGAGGGAAGAAGTTTTGGTTGAGGATGCTGAAATGGGAGAGGACCCGGGTTAGGATGAGATTGGTCTGAGCTTGTGTGGTATGTGGACAGCAGTACAGCTTCCTCAGCAGTCTGTTCTACATTGTGTACTTCGCGACGCAGTACGCGGCTGGCATTATTCTGCGGCGGTTGCCGACTGGCAAGTTCATTGGCGCCGCGACCTTTGGTAAGCAATGATGCAGCTTGCACGGTGGCAATAAGCTTACCAAATGTGTGCAGGCTGGAATATCTTATTGATCACGACGCCAGCCTGCAAGAATTCGGGGTATCGGTGCAAATCGCTTTTTGTGGGCCTGACGGAGGCGGTCGTGAATCCGGGTTCCTTCCTAGTGATGGCGATGTGGTCGGTCTCGCTGATATCGATCGTGCCATACACTCGACTGATTGTATCACTGGTACCAGCAAGCTGATCAAGCCGTCCGCCTCATGACATACGTGAGTCCGATTGGGCTTGGCATCGGTAAATTAATCGATCAACTAGTTGACTACTCGAGTAAATCTTGGCCCATCACAGTTTTAACACAACATCATCCGCTGATATCAGCAGTAAACAGTTGATCCATTGTGCACTTGACGGTACCGTTCAGCAATCGACCGATATCAACAAGTCAACCAATTGATGGACCGATTGAATCACTGAACCACACCAGGTCCCAACTTACACCCCTGTCAACTCAACTCAATCTCACTCACACACAAGATACACGTATCCTCCAACCCCTCCACCTTCCTCTCATTCATCCGCCGGTACTCCTCCGTCCCCAACATATATGCATAGTGCCACACCGTATCATACTGCACCAGATTTGCATCATCCCACACCTCCCCCGTTTCCGCGTGCCACCCCCACCACTCCCGCCCGCGCTATCCGTGTTCTGATTCCGGATAGGTGCACCAACACCACCCATGAACTTCACGCTCGCGCCCGCCGAGTCACCAAAGCTCCGCTTGAAGTCAGCCATGTAGGCGTCGTGCGTGCTTCTGTCCCCGTCCTTGTACTTGAACAGATTGAACAAACTCACGGGCGCGTCTGCGAAGTGCTCCGGCAGCGCGGTGGATAGGAATCTTGACATGGCCTCATCGAGCCTCAACTCTCCTGGCCCCGATCCCGCTCCACCAGGCACCACCGCATCCTGCGGTATCCCGCCCCTTGCCCACGGCTCCGGTATTTTGGGCGTTGCAGACGACGCGCTCGGCTTGACTCCAGCGTTCGCGACCAGGGCTTCGTACTCGCTGACCGGCACTGCGGTCTGGAAACTCAGGTGTTCCTTTGCGAGTTCGAGGGCTGCAGCAGGTAGTTCCGTGACCTGCGTCACGAGGAAGAGATCCCAGTCGTGCTTGAGTAGGCGCTCGCGGTCGATGGTGTGAGGTTTGTGGACCCAGCCGTGGGGGCGGCCTTTGATGAGGATTTCTTGCGGGCGGAAGTGGGATAGGCAATCCGAGGGTGGTGTGCCGGGGCTTAGGGACAGGAGGTGGATGCTTAGGGTTGGGTCGAGGGACATTTTTTTTCTTGCGTCTTTGTTCTTGAGTTCTGCTATTAGAGTTGGGTGAATGGTCGAGCGGAAGTTGTTGTCGACGTGAATGGTGCTAGAGAGATGTGAATCTTTTTGCAAGCAATGTGAGCAATAGTGTAATATGGACAATAGTGCTATCTATAATCTTGGCTTTCGACCCTGCAGATCGAATGGCGCGTCTCCACGTGCACCTCGGCTCATACATACCTCCTCCTGCGTAGGTGACCGAACGTCTCCTGGATTAAACGAGCAAGATTCGGTGCGGTTTTGAGCAATCGATTGTACGGAGTGACGTGAGACCCAGACCGATTGTCGGCTTGTAATCATGCAGCTCTTCCTGTCTGTACATTGGCACCGGTGCTGACCAGACCAATCTAGCTGTTGTGTACCTGCTCAGAACTGTTCTGGGCATTCGACATACGTGCAAACTTGTTCGGGGCAACCGCTTACGAGAGGTCCATCTCGTCCGCTGCCTGCCCCTTCTTCCCTCTCTCCTCAATCCTCTTCTTCGTAGCCGCCTTTGCATCCTCCACCCATTTCTCATAACTCCCATCCTTCAACTTGGCAGCCGTCACGCCCTTCATCGCCTCCCCAATGAATCCCACAAAATTATGTCTTCTCAACGCATTCTCCCATCGCCATTCTCTTCTCTTCTGCTCCTCCCTCGCCAGCATCTCCTGATCTCCAATCTCCTTGGCCTTCAGTCTGAGGTCCTCGCAGATCGCCAGGAGGTTGAAGCGAATCTCTGTCTGTGGATACCGCTCGATCCTGCGCTGCAAGACAGGGACGACGGCATCGGAGAAGATCTCGGGTGGACAGGCGCCCTTGTCGCCGTGGCGGATGGGAGCGGGCTGCAGACCGTCAAGCTCGTAGAGGGTGTTGTTGATGCTGGTGTAGGCGATGAAGTGGTACACGTCGTCGTCCTCGGTCGCTAAGCGCGTCTCGTCTGCGACAAAGGGCGAGGAGCGTGCGAAGGAGTTGTGGACGTCGCGAATCGGGTCGCTGTTGGAGAGGGCTTCTCCTCTGATGTCTGATGGAAAGGCAGAAGTGAACTCCTTGAACTCCTTCAGTGTTGAGCCGATGTCGACCTTGCCGTCGTCGGCGCCGTCCTTGTTCAGCAGGACAGACAGGAGAGCCTGCGTGCCGCACGCATTCTGGATCGTCTGCGCTGCAAACCAAAGCGGCGCTTCGTCCTCTTCTAAGTCCTGGCCATCGAGGGCGCCATAGTCGAAGTCGCCATCGAGTGGCTTGTCTTTCTGCCTCTTCTCGCCCGTGGGGTACTTGAAGAGGAAGATGACGCCCAGCGGACTCAGCTCTTGCAGCGATTCGGGGTCGAGGGAGATGAGCTCTTCAAACTGCACGTTCTTGACGCCAAGCGATTCGATGAGGAATGTGAAGACGCCGGCGTCGGACTCGATTGTGTCTATGGTACATCAGTCCTGCCGGGCGTGACAGAGGTGAGATGCACGATATGCTTACTCACTCCAGCCTCCAGACATCCTGCGTGATGATGCGTCCTTGACTATGTATTTCGTTTAGGTCGTCGCCGAGGTAGGAAGGCACGCTGCCCGTGAGACAAATACAGTATCGGTACAGATGTGGCTTAAGCTTTGTGATCGACAGCCACGCGATTATCTAGCGCCACCGCGTGATGCGGCGATGACGTCGGTGTGGCTCATAGCTGTTTGGAGGTTGGAAGCTTCAGGTTCTGCTCAGCCAAGTTCAGGTTCCTTGCATGTGACACTGTCAAACCGGACATCTTCCATTCTCCCCTTGCTTCCTGTGCGAGTGACCATTCTTCTGTCATCGCTCTCTCCCACATTGACCATTCTGGCTTCACCCGCTGGATTATTAGGGCGTCCAAACAGCGACAAAGACACCATCGATACTGCAGACATGTCGTACGCTTCCGCTGTCAAAGACCACGGGCCCAAGCAGAGCGATGAGGAGGTATGTTACAGGAAGGGCTCTCCTACGCACTGTCCGGCGATCATAAGGGATTCTGCTAGCTCTTGACGGCTCTAGTGGACTGATACATAGAGCAGAAAGTGCCAGACACCGTCCCAGAGATCCTTCACCCGGACTCTGGCGTCCACAGCATCGACTCTCTCAGCTCCGACACCGTGAAGATTCCTTCCTACGCCGATCAGCAAAAAGCTGAAGAGGAGCGCGCCGCCGCCGAGGCCCGCGAAGCCGCCAATCAAGTCTCCAAAGACGCAAAAGACTTTGGCAAGAAAGCCGAGTCTGAAGCCCAGCGCCTGCAAGCACAGACTGGCAAGAAGCTCCAGCAGTATGAGAAGGAGGGCGAGAAGGAGTACGAGAAATTCAAGGGTGAGGCAAAAGATGCCTACGGCAAGGTGAAGAAGGAGGTCAAGCAGGATTCCAAGGCTGCGGAGCGGGAAGCGAAGAAGGCAGAGGAGTGGGCGGAGAAGAACAGAGGGAACCCGGTCGTCATCGGGAACGTGGTTGTGGTAGGTGCGCTGGCGGCGCTGCTGGGTACCGGAGCGTATAGAGCGCATCAAGCTGGCACCTTGACGTGGAAGGTGGCCGGCGCATGGGCTGGTGTTGTTGGCCTTTTCGCGGTGGGCGACTACTACGTGAGTACCTGATGTGGCTGAAAGCCGAAGCTTCTGGGTTGGCGACAGTGCGTGCTGACAACTGCAACAACAGGTTTCATCCTACCTGTTCAAGAACAAATACCCACCAAAGAACTAAGGTTGTCGACGTTGGTGATCAGAGTGTACCCAGATCTCTGACCGAGCAGGGGACTCGGCGGATATGAGAAAGACTCACCCCTCTTGTTTTCAGCGATATTGTGGGCGGCTCAGCGAATAGCGGTGTAACATGTGCTTTTCTAAGAATGCAGACCTCCATGGCGCATTGCATTGTTCTCGACCCTGTGTAGGTGAGCTTGACATCCTTTGATATGAATGCCCAAAGTCTTATCTTATCATGATGTCCTCGGTAAAATGCTTTCTCAGCCCTCCGAATCTGCTCTATCATCTACCTCCCATCCCGATCGTGAGTACATGATCAGGCGATCGACCACCATCCCGGTCCTTCCACAGCTGACATACGATAAGGCTTACCTTAATTCGACCTCAGGACTCCATCGACACTCATCAACATGTTGGTGGGCGGCAGAAGCTGCGGATCTCGATCTACCTTAGCGTTCCACCTCAGGACACGTGCGCTTGATACACACACGGATAGCGCTGTATCGGGACGGGCTTGACGACTTCCAATGTAGCTAGTCTGGGCGCTTCTTCTTGGGGAAGTAGACTCTTTGAAAGCGACATGAACTATACATTATCCGGCACGAGCAATGACGGCTTGAGGAACAGCGTTGACGAGACGGCAATAGTACGAGGCAACACATGGCCATCGGCTTCAAACGAACCTACTGCGCAGCATCGCCACTTGCTTCGGCACGAGCGACATGGTCAAAAAGTTCGAAGAGATCCGACCACCGGTGACGATCAGCGCTGCGTACTTGGGGCGTATAATAAGTCGCATCTTCTGCCGCGAAGCCTACGCCTGCGGTCGACATGACAAACAGCGCCTCGGCTTGGCCGATGGTATCGGATCGTCGAAATCCTTCGGCTTCGAGGACATCCAGTAGTGCACCTGTGTAGGTGTACAGACCCTTGACCCCGCGTGCTTGTCAACAACAATAAAGTTGCCGTCGACGCCAGAAACCAAGAAGCGCGTCTGATTCCCTCGCCGACATGCGCTCCAATTAGGCTTCGTGATAGCTCGACAAGCCTGGATTTGGGCTTTGGAAGATGAAAGTCAAAGGAATGGACTGCCCGATCCGTGACAGCGTCGACCACACGTCCCGCCTCCACATTGATATGCCGCCCACCTGCCTATTCCATACTCAGGGCCGTCCATCTAGCAAGCAGAAGTGCGATACAAGCTTCCGAGACTTCCATCTCGTGTTCATGTGCCCGCGGGCGATGCAACAATCCTTTGAACAGCTCGACGCGCCATTGGTCTGGCGTAACAGGTGTTTGGAGCGAAGGCGAGATTGCCATGCGTTGATCGATAGCCGGCGCTGTCATAGTGGCCCTGCAGTGGAGTGGCACACATGGCAAAGTACCAAGGTAGGTTCTACCAAGCTCATGCTTTTATATTGCCGGGAGCCCGCGACTCTTCGTCACGAAGCTCACGAGACCTTCTCCTACTTCTATTCCGTTGTAGTCAACCGGTCTGAGACCTTCTCTCCAACATCATGGCAGCATTCGTATCACCCGCTGGCCTCGGAGGCGTCGCTGACCCTCGTCTGGGTGACGAGGCCGACAACATCGGCAAAGCCCGCCATGGCTCCGTGGCGGCCAACTACGCACCAGGCCCTGCCGACACTGGTCGCCGCGGCAGCGCCATCTACACAGACTCCAGCATCACCTTCGAGGACTACCATTACTGGGCCGGCATATCTCGCGAGCAGGAAAAGTCGCTCGAGACCAAGGGCGTCGGCCTTTCTGGGTGGGTTCGATTGTTGGTGGGCAAAGGCATCCACCACGGCACTCCTCCGGATGTCCTGGCGGCCGAGGGCAGGAGCAGCGAGAGTGGAGGCGAGAAGACTCAGGACAAGGCTGCGGAAGCTTTCGCTGCGCCAAGCACGGCCGCGCCAAACGAGAATCGCTATGGAATTGCACCGAGCGAATGGGATCAGGCTCAGCGTGCTGGGCGGACTGCTACATGGGGCGCCATCTTTTACCTGATCACGACTGATATCCTTGGGCCTTATAATGTGCCATGGGTAGGCAGATTCTACCTCATCTCTTGTTATACAAATCTGACCGCGTCACTGTGCAGGCAATCGCTCAATTCGGCTACGGGCCTGGCTTCGCACTGTACACTGTCTTTGGTGGTATGGCTTTCTACTCTGGCCTCCAGCTGTGGAGGATGTTCGTTGGGCTTGATTCGACCAGGTATCCCCTGCGCAACTATGGAGGTACGGCTCAGATATTAGTGCACGACTCGGTATCACGCTGACAGAGGACCTTCAGACCTCGCGTTCAGAGTCTACGGCAATTGGGCCAGGCAACTGGTCAACGTTCTCCAAAGCTTCCAATTCTTCCTCAACGTCGCTCTCATTATCGAGAGTTCTTCACAAGGTCTCGCGCAAATGGCCGCGGGAAAGAGCGGTAATGGATTCTTATGCTGTAAGCTTGATAAATGCTCCAAGACGATCAGATCCTCGTGGCTAATATGGATCAGTCGTCGTCGCCGAAGTCATCTTTACCATCGCCGGTTTCATCCTTGGCCAGATCAGGACTCTCCAGCGGCTAAGCTGGCTCTCTAATGTGGCTATCTGGCTGAACGTCATAGTCATCATTATGTAAGTACTCCTGAAATATTCTAGCTGTATAAGACTAGGCTAATGTAGTTTATTGGATTGAAAGGACCATGGTGGTCGTCCATTCCTACCCGCCAAACTACGCCGCGGTCAAAGCGTCCTATGGTTATTCGGAAGGCCCAGTCATTACGACTGCGAACTGGCCGCCGAATACGCCGCTCATTTCGCGTTTGAACGGAATGATGAATTGTGTATTTGCTTACGGAGGTGCTACTTTGTTCAACGAACTCATGGCTGAGATGAGGCGACCGTGAGTTCTCGTTCTCAAACGCAGATCAGGTTGCGTGATGCTGACGATCCCAAACAGAATGGACTTCTGGAAGGGCTTCATCTGCACCGAAATCTTCATTTATGCCGTCTACCTCATCATGGGAATGGTCGTGTACTCCGCACAGGGCCAGTTCACCTGTAAGCACCGCCACAAAACCCCGAGAAGACGAGTCCGCTCACCGATTATGTACAGACAATCCGGCCTACCAAGGCATCCCCAGCTCTGCCTATAGCTGGCAAACACTCGGCAACGCCATTTCCCTCATCTCGGCTCTCATCGCCGCCCTGCTCTATGGCAACATTGGTATCAAGGTCATCTATGCCGCAGTTCTCCGCGATATCTTCAAGTTCCCGTCCCTAAACACCAAGAAGGGCAAGTTCATCTGGGTTGCAATTAGTGAGTCCCTGATGTCTAGGCCGTAGCCAGTAGTAGCAGTCGCTAACATCCTACACAGTCCCAACCTACTGGGCACTCGCTTTCGTCGTCGCTGCCGCCATCCCGCAAATTGCTAACCTGACCGCCTTCGTGGGTGCCGCTTGCATCCTGCAATTCAGTTACACCTTCCCACCTTGGCTGCACGTGGGCTACAACTGTCAGAAAGACGCCATACTCCCAGAGGAAGAGTTTGACCCGGGCAATGGCACTCCGGCTCGCGTGGATCACGGCTTTGAGCGATGGGTGCGTGGATTCAAGAAGCAGTTTGCCTTGAACACGTTCAATTCGTTGTACGCTTTGGCAGCGCTTGCGACGGCTGGGCTGGGCATTTATGCGAGTGTTATTGGGATGCACGACACGTTCACTTCGCCTGATACTAGCATTACGCCGTTTTCGTGTACTAACCCGGCTGGTTAGGCGTTGTAGCTGGTTGGCAATCAAGACAGGCGGTACAGTTGACGTGCAGACGTAGGGCTCCATCGAGAATCTGCTGCTGGGTAGACAGGTCTGATAGATATCGGTCTACAGACCACACTTCACAATAATTCGTTCAAGGCCCAAATGGGTCGAGTATTTCGGCGGCTGAACGAGATGCACTGGGTGCGGCATGACCTCGAACAAAGAAGATATGCCCCGGGTCCCATCGCACGATACACGTTCATTGTCTTGGACTTACATAGGTTGACCTGCGATGCTCGGAGCTACACCAGTGTCAAAGGTGCAACAAACGCTGGTCTCCCTTCGGATACATTCCCAAGGCACCGTCCAGGAGATCTTCCGCGACGAGCTCACCGGCACAGCAAGATGACGGACAACGACGCATACACAATCCGGTCCGGCTTCGTGTCCGGCTTCCCAAGGTTCCGCCAAAGCAAGCCCATACCGGCACCCCTCGACCTACTCAACTCAAGCCCCTTCGTACTCCCAACAATCAACAACCGCGTCGCCAACTTCAACCCGACAATCATCGCCCGCGATGCTCTCGAGACGGCCGTCGTGCTGCATCCGCGCCTCCCTGCGCTAATCAGCTCTTTCCTACACTACAAGCGCCAGCAAGGCTCCGCCATCGAGAAAGCGCTGTACAAGGAAATGAGCGAGAGCGATCTCGTGGCGCGCCTGATCAAGATGCGGCCATTGCACTTCACCAACGCCAACGACTACACCGTCCTCCGCAACGGCGTCCGGGGCTCGTTGAGGCACGAGTGGCTGCGCGTCGGCACGGAGCAGGAATCGCAGAACAATCACATCTTCCTCTCGGACTACCTCTCCTACGACGAAATGCTGCTGGCCTCCCTCCTGGCCGTCAGCGGACCAACCCACTTCATCAACTCCGGCTCGCGAGGCAACAACGGACATCTCGATCCCAGCAAGCCCCATCAGCCCCGCGGCATCATCGTCGGCCTCGTGGGTCCGAGACTGCACCAACTCGGCCACATGGACCACGCCCTCCTGTGTCCGACGCCGAGGCTCTCGAGCGGAATACCTAGGGCGCAGGACCCCGGCGTCACGAGATTGTTCCAAGAGTTTCTGGGGGAGGAAGCAGATGGGACTGCGTTTGACGTGGCGATGTACAAGGCGCGCCTGCGGATCTCCATCGAGAGTCTGCTGCTGGAAGCGGACGATCGTGCCGCGCAGGCCGGGACGACGGCGTACGTGCAGCTCGCGGGGCTCGGGCTGGGCGTCTGGGCCGTGCTCGAGGAGCAGACGCGGTGGTTCGTGGAGGAGGTCGCCGCGTGTCTGGACCGTTTGCGGCTCAATCATGTCACGACGCTCGAGTTGAGCTGGATCGATGCCCCGGCCGCGGCGCGCAAAGTGTGCAGGGATGCTGGGGAGAGGGTGGGCATCATGGTGGTCTTTAACAGGCGCGATCGATGCGGGAAGCTGGCGAGCGAGGAGTTGCTGGTTGTGAGTTGGGCGTGGGACTCGATTTCGCTGCCTGGCAATGAGTACTGGTCTGGGTATCTGAATTCTTCGGACGACCCGGCTGCGGCGTGTTGTTCGACGATTGCGGAGTTGCAGAATCCGTATGTTAATCCTTTTGAGCGGAGGCAGAAGGTGTTGTTGGATAGGAGGGTGGGCGTTTGAGGTGGTCAGCGGTGGGTTTTGATGGTGGAAGCGAGTGGGATGCTGGTGCGACGTGCATAAGGCTATAAAATAACGACAGCGGAAGGTGGAGACGGTGGGCTGTCCCCAGACGGTATGGCGAGAGATTTTTCCCACATAGATTGAGACGCTTGCTGGTATTTGTGGATCGATAGCTGGATCATAGAATGTTGATTGATATGGGGAACCCAGTATGTTCTTCCTCCAGACTTGAGCATATGCAAAAAGGTCGCTGACGTGTCGAGGATATCGTGGTAGTGCGAAGAAATCCAACTGCGATTCATCATATATCCCCTTATGATGCACATACATACATACGCCACACATCCTTCGTCCCGGGACCAAGGCTGATTCGTCCGTTTCGTGCTGCTCGTCCGTAAGCATTTAGCTGTTCGATGACTTCCTTCTCAAACACCAACACCAGTGAGCGCCAACGCAGCAGATCAGACAACTACACCCGTTTCCCGATTCGCGGAACGTTGCATACTACTTCATTCAGAATCCGACTTCCTCTGCGCAGCCTCGTACAGCGCCGCCAGAATGACGACGGCTGAACCCGTCACTGGCCCTGCGTACCCGCCCACAAGCGCATCCCTCATTTTCGTTGTATGCACGCCCACAACGTCGCTGCCGAAGGTTGTACCAAGAACCACGTAGGTCAAGATGCCTTTGACGACATTGAAGACTAGCGGGTCGACTGTGTAACGCGCCACAGAGACTTTGACTCCATGTCGATTGACATCCCGGAGTGTTAGGTTGAAGAAGTACGCGAGCAAGCTGGGTATGGCCAGGGAAATCGCTAGCCATAGTAGCATCGGGGACCAGAATTCTCCCTTAAGAAGGTCAAAGAGATCAGGGTAGTAAAGTGGCCACGTCCGTCCTGGCCAATAGCGAAAATCTGTTAGATGCACCCAGCCTATTAGTTCCCACTGTAAAGCCGACGACTCGAGCGTGATGAAGAACATTTGTACGCCTGCAACGCTGCTGCAGCGTTGACGCATGTACTCGATAGCTTCAGGGATACTAGAGAGGGTGTAGAGGTCGTTGAGCCTCGCGTAGAATTGTGTGGACTCATATTCGGCTAGATCGGCGACATCAGCTGGAGAGGCGGGAAGCCGAGGCTCGTGGGCGCGTGAACGGCCAGGGGTGCGACGGGTGGTTGTGAGCTGGGTGGAGGGACTGAGGGCGGTGGAGAGTGCGCGACGGGCTGAGTCGAGGGGAGAGGAGGCTGGGTTGCGGGGGCTGTAATCTGGATCGCTGGGGATGTTGTCAGCGCGTGTTCTGTTTGGTCAGGTGTGTTGATCGAGCAACAAACACTTCTTCCTGCTTCACCGTCGTGGTTCGTCTAACTGTTCTCTTCACTGCGTTCTGTTTTGTAGAGTCGTCGTCTGTGGTCGCTAATGCGGTACTGCTAGGCCGTCCGGGTGTTTTGCGCGGGCCGAAGTAGGGATCGAATGAGGCATTGCGCGAGAGACGCGTCGCGTTGGCGGTGAGGAAGGCGTCGAGTTGTTCGACGATGTCGTCTTTGCGGAGGTCGTCTTCGCTGGGACTCGTCAGCATATGGCTTGCGTATAGTTCTTCAGGGAGGTATGGCGCGTACAGTTGCAGGCCGGCCTCGCTAGACAGGTCGAGCAGGGCTTGCTTTCGCTGTTTGTTGAGCCACGAAGTCATGTTGGGAGGAGTGGATATACGTGATTAGTATCGTTGTGGTCGCGTAAGCTATGCGATCAAGATGAGACCATGCGCAGCGATGTCGAGTGTGGTGTGGAAGTGTATGAGGGGTGAGAGGGGTGAATGATGGGATGGGCTGGATGACGCGTGGGGAGTGTAAACATGGAAAGACGCGACACGGGAGCAGCCGTCCCTGCCAAGTACTGCCATTCCCGAGAATGATTGGAACAGGCAGGCTCGATGCAGGAGTTGGTCAGATACCTTATGATTTAATTAACAGTATTACAATACATCTATTGCAGTCCTCTTCACTTTATTAGTAGGACGTAGGTATGTATAATCATGTAAACCTCGCCGTCCTCGGGCTTGGCTTCCGTCATCTCCCGATCCGACGGGACGGGAGTCCGCTGCAGTATCCCCGATGATTTCTTTGATGATCCGCCTCCATCACCGAACGCATCCCCATCTTCCAATTGTCGTCTCTCCTGATCTCCTGCCTGCGGTAGAGTAGTCTCCCCCGACTCATTGCCAAGTCCTGCGCATGACATCGCCAGGCACTCCACCTCCTCTATGGTATTAGCCCAAGTGGCTGAATACTTGTTCCCACCACCGCACAAACCCACCGCCGCCGCCGCCCACCTCAGCCATGACGACGACCATGGCCGCCAGTCCCGCCCCCTCATCGGCCTCCCTGCGCATACGCGACGGCAGGAAGAAGACCTTCGCCCGGTTATAAGGCCGCAGGCGCACGTGGACGTCGAGCAGTCCCGACCCCCTTACGCCCACGCCATGCTGGCCGGAGGCGTGGGAGGCACCATGGGCGACATGTTGATGCACAGCCTGGACACCGTCAAGACGCGGCAGCAGGGTGACCCGCACATGCCGCCCAAGTACACCAGCATGGGCAATACATACTACACCATCTTCCGCCAAGAAGGCATCCGGCGAGGCCTCTACGGCGGCGTCATGCCCGCCTTTCTCGGCTCCTTCGGCGGCACCACCATCTTCTTCGCCTGCTACGAGTCGAGTAAACGCTACATGATCGACCATGGCGTCGCGCCCTCCCTCGCCTACCTCACCTCCGGCTTCTTTGCAGACCTCGCAGCGTCGCCCCTCTACGTACCAACAGAAGTCTTGAAAACCAGATTACAGCTGCAAGGACGTCACAACAACCCGTTCTTCACCTCAGGCTACAACTACAAATCCTCTTTCCACGCCCTTCGCACCATTTACCGCACCGAAGGCGCTGCCGAGCTGTTCTCGGGCTACAAAGCCACATTGTTCCGGGACTTGCCATTCAGCGCGCTGCAATTCGCCTTTTACGAACAGGAGCAGAAACTGGCCAAGCAGTGGGTGGGGCCAGGGAAGGACATAGGGTTGCTCCTGGAGATTCTGACCGGAGCAAGCGCGGGAGGCATGGCGGGCGTGTTGACCTGTCCCATGGATGTCGTCAAAACGAGGATCCAAACGGAATTAGATCCAGACGTGGCTGCGCGAGCGCGGGAAATGCGCAAGGCGAAGAAAGGACAAACACCGACAGAATCACGAACAGCAACGCATCGACCTTCTCCGACCACCTCTGACTCAGCCTCCGCAGCCTCACGACGGAGCATCTCCACTTCCGGACCAGCCACCGCGCTCAAACACCACGGCCAGGTCACGCTGGACACCGAGTCCGTCGTCAAAGCTCTCCGCATCATCTACCAGTCGGAAGGTCTCGCTGGATGGTTCAGAGGTGTCGGTCCGCGAGCCGTCTGGACGAGCATTCAGTCGGGCACGATGTTGGTGGTGTATCAGAAGTTATTGAAGTGGTTTGACGCGCATCCGCTGTCTGGAGGTGGGGAGAAGGGGTTGAGGGGGATTTGATGGAAGCGTCTGAGTGTGCTTGGGGAGTCAAATGACAGATCTCTGTAAGCGATGGAGGGTGGCATGGTCTTCTCTGCATGACGTGCATCGACAGTCACAGTGCATTCTGGGCAGAAGGTGTATGCATTTTTGTGCGTATGCATCTTGGATCTTGTGGGACCAGAGGAGCGTGGCGTACACGTGTCCGTGTGAATACGTAGCATCATTTCTAGAACATTATTGTAAGAATACATGTACCGAATCACATCAACGTCGTTCTGCGTCGCAGGCCAGACTTCGGAAGGATTCCGCTCCAATTCAGCCTCCTACCCATCCACGGGTGCTGGTAGAGAGACACTCGACTTGGTAATCATGAGATGGCATTGGGCGTGTGGTGACGGATTTGGCGGTGGGAGCTCGTGGGACATTTGGGGGGCTGGGGCGAGATGGACAGTCGGGGGTGGGTTCAGCGACGTCTGGAGGGAGAGCAGCGCCTGCGATGTATGTATGTTTACAGGTTGCAATGTTGTTGGCATTCAGTGGGAGCTGTAGTGTTCTCGATGTGCATCAACTGTGCATTACTAAGAGTTGATGTTACACAGCTATCGTACTCAGAGCGACTGTCACTTGAAGAAGTCAATGTCAGTCCCCATCGAAGCCGTGCGTTCTACCAGTCTTGGCCACCCAACCTCTTCGAGAATCTCTATAATGTTTTGCAGGTTTCCGCGAGTTGGGTCCAGACTATGCGCTTGGGCTGGCAATAGATGGCAAAGAGTACCATGGTACGCCAAGTTCTCCTCGCTAACATTCACGCCACCTCCGCCTCAATCACACTCTCCGCCGCGCCAGCCGTGCTAAAGATCCGTACAACCTTCAACCCTCCTTTCTCAAGCAAGCCCCTCCACGCCACCTCCGTGCGCTCATACGCCGGGTCGCAGTGGCCGAGCATCATCATATCCATGGCCGTGGCCTTGATGCTCGGCGACGCCTCCACCAATACAATCTCGTTGAACAGAACCTTCGAGTATCCAGGTTTCAGCGCCGGGATCAAGTTGTGTAAGATTCGCAGGCAGTCTTCATCGCCCCAGTCGTGGAGGATGGAGTGCAGGAAGTATGTTCGCGCGTGCTGGATGGGTTGAGGCGTGAAGAAGTCGTGGGGGTGGAGGGTGAAAGGGTGGTTTTGGCCGGGAACTTCGGCGATGACGGAGGCTTGGTCTTGGAGGATTAGTTTGCCAGGATGGTCGGGGTGTGCTGCGGCGAAAGCGGAGATGTCATGGCCCTTTCCGCCGCCGATGTCGACGAGGAAGGCCTCGTGGACGCTGGGGTCGAAGTCTCGCGCCAGTCGCTCGGCGACGGGGTAGAGCTCTGGCTCGAACCACATCGTATTGCCCTCGCGATATGCCTTCATGAAGTGATTGAAATAGCTGCCGTTCGGCGGGTGCGTGCCAAGGTAATCGAAGAACGGCAGGTCTGTTTGCAATCCGATTTGGAAGGGCCCAGGCACTTTGGATGGCTCTTCCTCGGATAGGCGGGAGAAGTATTCTGGGTAGCCGTTGAAAGCCTGACGGGAGATGTAATGGCAGAATAGGATGGAGTTTTGGAAGTGTGGTTTCGCGAGACCGTTGCTGAGAGCTGTGCTGCGCCAGACACCAGGGCCGTTAGTGTCGATGACGTTGGTCGCTTTCAGATGGCGAAGGATGCGCTCGATTTGGTGCTTGTGATATGATGATTTGAGGCATAGGTCGTCAGTAGCGATTCCGGAGATGCCGGCATCTCGTAGCTTCTGAAAAAGTTCAAGCTGGACTGCAACCACAAGGATGGGTGACAGGACGGACTGGCTAGTATCTTAGCAACTGCTGCAACCCAATCATGTTGGTTCGAACAACCTACTTCCGACCACATCACCCTCTGCATGAAATCACTTGGCTTCTCCCCGGACGGCTTTGGGGCTGGCGGCTTGGAAGAATCGCCGCCAGCCGCGATTAAAGCTCGAGCAGCATCTAGAACAGCTTCCACGGAGCCTTTTCCTCCTGCCAAGTAAGCCGCTTTGGCCTCATCAAGGCGTTGTAGTGCTGGTGCGAGGCTGAGAGACGGTGCTGGCATCGCTGCAGGCAAGATGGGAAGAGATTCAGTCCAAGATATTGAGGTCCGGACGAATGCTTCCCTTATTCATAGGCCACTTGGAGTGCGAAGGTGCGTTGCCCGGGTCTAGTCGCCCCATGTGGTGCTCTCCCGCCCCTGACTTTCTGGGAGAAGGGCGGAGCAGGCCTGCGCCATCGCGGCGTACATAGATCTTGCACGCTGCTGATCAAGCGAAAAACTGACGTTACGTCGCAATTTCTTAATCATACATCGGCTTTGCTTCGTGCTGGAAGCCTAAGCTTCAGGCTGAACGGCGTGAACACTTCGAAAGGCCATCTCGCCTGCATAGTGACGTGGGCGGACAGACAATCCTGGCAGCCATGTCGGTAAACCCATCGGTGGTCCTGTAGTAGATCTACGGACTGAGCATCGTTGTGGTCGAGTGACTGCGTGCGGCGTAGCTCCGCGGACCTTTGTGGAGTGCTGACCGCAGCGAGCGCTTCGCTTGCTCTAGTGCAGACCCTCGCCACGCGCTACTATCCGCCCTAGTATCTTGGTAGCGGCAAATTGGTGGTTCCCTAGATGGGTCTGGTCTTGCAACATAGACGCACGCGACATGCCCGTATCCAGCGCCGCGCGTAATTGTACATAAACAAGGCTCCAGCAAGTTGTGATGACTGCAGCGTCTCCCAGTACTGTTGCTACCACTACTGGCAAGACTAGCTGCACAGAGTCCCGCTAGCCGACTTCTATCTGTCAATGTCAAGCTACAAGCGTAGCCTCGAGCCAGCAGGCTTGTAGAGCTCAGCGTCGAACGCTATACCATCCTGATCGCTGAGTCGTGACCATCCATCTTCTTTTGCGAATGCGACCACTGCAGTCTCCCAAGCAGTAGTCCTCACGATGCCCATGCCAATCGGCTCGTCGTTGATTTCACCGGTCAGTTCTACATCTGATGAATTCGATGGCGGCGATGCTCCTGTGCCCTTGTGGCCGCTACCCACATATACTGAACGGTCTTGTGACGTGCCAGTGCCATGCCCCCTTCTCAATCGCTGTGCCAGACTCCACATCTCTGCGGCGGAAGGACAAATGCCCGAAGCTCCATTCTCAGCTCTGAATCAACGTCAGCCTGTTGGTGCGAAGAGCCAAAAGTAAATGGCGTGTCGACTCACAGTCCGATCTCAACAAGAATAACCCGTCGATAGGCTGTCAAGCGTCAGGATATAAAGTCGAAGGCTGGCAGCTCCCTTCCTGCACACTTACTTGCGTCGACTTCGTCCACGTACAGATGAAGATGACCAAGTTTGACCAAAGCAAGGACACCAGCGATTACGTTCCAGAAGGCCAATATACAAAGTGCCGTCCATTTGTTGCGCTCGAGCTTGCCCCTTTGCAGTCTGTATGCCAGGTGCAGTGGGATCCATGCTTGTATCATGTACGACACAAACGTTAATGCTGATGAGGCATACTGTGGCTCGTTAGTATCTTCAAGACACGAAATCGGTGGAACAGCGACTTGCGTTGAGTCCCAGAAAGACATTTTCCGGCCAGCAGTGGCCTGTGACTGTCGGATCCCAATTGGCTTTGATCGGTCTGCATTTCGCAAAGACGCTAATAATGCAAATGGCCCCCAAAGTCGCTTGAATGAGACCGCTTGCCACCATCACTGTGTTGAGCATTCTATACCCATCGACTTTATTGAGCAGCCAAATTCTGTAGTGCATGACTTGCCCAGCGACTGACAGACAATAAAAACCCACGTTGAAGGCTAACTCCGATTAGCTGATAAATCCCGACTGCGAAGCGTGAGTGGTTGAAATACAATAGCCTGTCACTTGCCAGAATGCAGCACGCGTGAGTTTTTGCAGACCATGCGGCTCTGAAAGAATAGTAGCTTGATGGCGCCCAAAACCATAGTGCATCGATGCTAGCACAAAGCCACCGCTCACCCAACCGGAGACCTGAAGAGTTCTCAGTACGAATATAGGTGTAGTTATCATCTCAATCACTCACGACACCCAGAATTATCAAAGCCTCCGCCGTGATGGCTCCATACTTGGAGATATGCTTTGGCATTCGCTTCATCTTCCGCGTGGTCCGAAAGAGTATGACTAAAGTCGACAATACGGCAGGCAGGAAGACAGCGACAAGCAACCCAGGCTGCTTGCCATACAGAGTCATGATATCGCAATAGAGGACAGGGCTCTCCCCAGAGCAGCTTACAAGTCCTGAGAACGTAAAACTATGCCTCTATGATTGGCACTTCAGCACATGTATGAGCTGCGGCCGAGTCTCGTGCCAGATTTGCCTTGCTGCACGGCACTTTGGTCTTCATCATTCGAAGGCCGGAGCAACAAGCAAAACGGAGTCCGTAAACACTAGGTGTTGCACTTGCGACTTTGGACTGTATGCCATCTTTGGTGCTCCGCCGAGTGCGGGAAATGTCAGAGAGCGTCGTCGTCAAGACTATGTCATCCAACTTGCATAAGCTGCTGCCACGGTCCACGCCATTGTCGGCCACACAAGGCGATGCGCTTATGCGGCACTAGCACACGCTGAAACCATTAAAACCAGATCCTGACAAATTCAGCCACACATCATTGAAAGGGCATGGCAGACTGGCAGGGCTCTCAAGCACCAAGATTCAACTCCGAGCCGCATGCCTGGATAAGGATATGGCGAACGACATCTTGAAGCAGTTTATGCTGCATGTCCTGGCGAGTCTGGATCCTCGTCATGGAGTCATGGCATCAATGCGGTGGCGTCACCAGCTCGCGCCCTGCTCGGTCGACTTGTTACAGCATAGCCTTGTAAGTCGGTGGATCATCTTGGGTTGTCGTTGTGCCTCATCATCATCATCAGTGGGTGCTCGGGTGAATAGGTCGAGGAGAAAGTGGAGTGATGTTCGGATAAGATTGTTTGAGACATTCGGAACGTCCCGGAAATCCTTACCGAGATCCACTCTTGGGCCCGTCCCGGTCATCACACAATCCGCGCCTCCCCGAGACGACGCCACGAGACCAAGCAAAGCGCGATTCGGCCCGCGCAGGGTCACTTCAACGCCAGAAGACCCTCCGGCTCGAGTCTCGCCTAGGCGGCCGGGGATCATGCTGGCCAAAGTCTCTCTCATGGTAATAATATCCGATCATGGCAGAGACCTACTACGACCTGGGCACTTACTCTCGGCCCATCACCACCAGCAGCGTCGACGCCAAGAAATGGTTTGACCGCGGACTCATCTGGTCGTATGGCTTCCATCATGAAGAGGCCTCTGCCTGCTTCGAGCGCGCAATTGCAGCCGACAGGGACTGTGCTATGGCATATTGGGGCCTTGCATACTCTCTCGGCCCAAACTACAATAAGACGTGGGATATTTTCGATCCCGAAGAACTTGACTCTACGGTTGCCCGTACTCACCAAGCCGTAATGAATGCCAAGAGTCATGCTGCCCGTGTTTCGCCGGTGGAAGAGGCTTTGATCGAGGCGCTCATCTCTCGCTATCCCAGAGCGCACGAAAAGGACGTGCAAGCGTGTGGTGCATGGAACGAAAGCTACGCCAGGTCAATGTCGAGGGTGTACGACCAGTTCTGGACAGACCTTGACGTCGCTATGCTCTATGCGGAGGCACTGATGAATCTCAGCCCTTGGGCACTCTATGACCTGAAAACTGGCGAGCCGGCTCCTGGTGCTCACACAGTAGAGATCAAGGCCGTCTTAGACGCTGCCATCGCCCTCCCAGGCGGGAATAGTCATCCAGGTCTACTCCATCTCTACACGCATCTCATGGAGATGTCGAAAACGCCCGAGACTGCATTGCCCGTCGCTAACCGCCTACGGGGCTTGGTACCAGATTCGGGCCATCTGCAGCACATGCCGACGCATCTCGACCTCCTGTGCGGCGACTGGCAGAATGCCATTAAATGGAACAGTGCGGCGATCATTGCAGATGAGAAGTACCTCGCGAGAGCAGGCGCAAAGAATTTCTACACCCTATACAGATCTCATGACTACCATTTCCGAATCTATGCTGCCATGTTTGCTGGCCAGAAGAATGTCGCGTTGGGCACGACGTCTCAGCTGGAAGCCTCAATCACTCCAGAGCTATTGAAAGTGAAGATTCCACCAATGGCCGAATGGCTCGAAGGTTTCCTGCCTGTTCGCACCCATGTCATGGTACGCTTCGGAATGTGGCAGGATATCATTGCGATGCAGTTCCCAGGAGACAAGGAACTATACTGTATGACCACGGCTATGATACATTACGCCAAGGGTATCGCCTATGCCAACTGTTTGATGCTCGAGGAAGCCCAGAAGTCGCGGGACGATTTCAAAACCGCAAAGAAACAAGTGCCGGAGTCTCGACGACTGTTCAACAACACATGTCAAGAAGTCTTAGCGGTAGCAGATGCAATGCTGGACGCCGAATTGGAGTTTCGCAAAGGCGCAGTCGAAAAGAGCTTCCAGCATTTCGAAACGGCTATCGAGCGAAGCGATCATCTCCACTACGAAGAACCATGGGGCTGGATGCAACCGCCTCGCCATGCCTACGGCGCCCTGCTGCTGGAACACGCCGACAGCAAAGATCCACAACATCAAGAGTATAAAGACCTGCTGTCGAAAGCGCTACACCAGTACTCAAGCGATTTGGGCTACAACGACTCGCTGCCGAGGGCAGTACAGCACCCGAACAATGTGTGGGCTCTGCATGGGTACTGCGAATGCTTGGCACGCGCACCAGAGTTGAGCGGGAAGGATCGTTCGGTGTCCTTGGCTGTAGCTCTTAAGCAATTGGAGGAGGTGAAGGCCTTTGCAGATGTGCCCATAGATGCCTCGTGCGCATGCCGGAGGGCGAAATTGTGATAGTTTGATGATGAAGGATGGCCATTTCGACGACTCGAAATTGGTAGCTCGGCGCTGCATGATGATCAAGATGACTTGGGACCTTCTGCAACGCCATCGCACAGTCCAGTGTCAAATCGACACGAGAGCAGCCAGTTCTCGCTCAGCATTGAGCAGCCGTCTTGTTCGTAGAGCCATTGCAGGAGGCCATGAGGACCGAAACAAGTGGGAGTGGCATTACGGGAACATCTCACGCGAATGTGAATTCGTTCATATTCACAGACAACTGCACAGCCGCACCTCGACTTTCGTAGCGAGATCGATGGATCAATGCAAAGGTGAAACACCACGTTAAGTTCACAAACTCCTTAGACCAAGTACAAAAACTTCTTCACCTTTCTAAACACTTACTTCAACCTACAGCTTCCAAATGCCGGCCTTCCTAAACCAAGACGGCTTCAGCGTTGTGTCTACCAGCAACACCCATCCAGACACTGCAACCTCGGTCAGTGGTATCAGCAAAGGAGAGCCTGAGCTCCTTGAGCCGCTGACATATCAACCACCTAAGCCGACCGGAAAGCGCAAGCCAGCAGCGAAGTCCAACGTTCCAACAATCTCTAACATGAGCGCCGACCTGATCACCAACACGCGTTCCCTGACCCTCAGCCACAATACCTCGAGCAAGACCGAGTCATCATCCTCCACCATTCCCAACCCCACCAAGTTCAAGCAACAGGACGACCTCGAACTCGTCATCATGATGGACAGGTTCGGGACCAAGAAGGACGTCGAGATACCATACACGACTCTCGACGACACCTGGAGCACCGACGTGCGCGAGGAGTTCCGTAGCCGGTAAGCAGCATTCTACCGGGAGCTATTGGCTCATGCTGACCTCTATTCCAGCGATTTTGCGACGCCGAATGCGAAGTGGGGCGTGAACGGGACCGTTATCCATGCGACGGTGGCGTATGAGGTCAAGAACAGGGAGGTTGGCACGGGAAGGATCCATTTTTCGGGATGGACCAAGCTGGCTAGGTTGGAGAAGTTTTTCGACCTCTAGCGTCAGGACTAGCTTGGCAGGATGATGCTGGAAGTCGATTAATTCGGCGTAGTCGAGTGTATCTGGTCATGGCTTGAAGGGTGATGATGAATGGTCACGTTTTGTGTATAGTCCGGCGGGGTTCTGTAGGGTAGACCAGCGATCCGCAGACATTGTCCAAACCCCCATGGAAGCATCACCCAAACGACATCCCAGCCCACGAGTCTCACCAGCCCTCACCCCGCCCACCCTTCAACACCCCACCACCACCTCCCAAGCTCACACAGCTCCCCGCCCAACTCCTACTCCCACCCCCCTCCCCAACCCTCTCCATCGGCGTCAATCCCCCAAACCCGAAACCCAAACCCAACCCAACCCCAGCAAAATAACTCTCCGGACTCGCCGTCCCATCCCTGCTGCCCCTCGTAACCCTAGGCGTCCTCACCAACTCCGGACTCACCTGCCCACTCCCCAGCACGAAACTCCCACGATGACTATGATTCAGACTCCTAGCGGGCAACCGCAGACGAGAATTCATCCCCATCCAGAGCGCCTCCTCCTCGTCCTCGCCCTGCACCCGCCATCCACCCACGCCCTCGTAATCCCTCACGCCCCCATTCGTCAACGTCACTGAACTCCGACTCTTCTTGTCCATCATCCCGCGCTGCTGCTGTGGTGGCAAGAACCCAGAGCTGATGGAACTGCTCCTCGATGACGACCGTCGCGACGCAGGTCTTGTCGCGATAGGTTCGGAAGGTAGGGCTGGGTTCTTCCTGGTGAGGTGGGAGGGGAGGAGGGAGGTCTGGAGGAGGGCGGCGAGGAGCTCGGCGTAGAGGATTGAGACGCGCAGGGTGAGGATTGTGAGGGCGAGGGTGGTGGTGAGGAGGGCGAAGAGGGCGAGGGGGAGGCTGAGGAGGAGGAGGAGGGGGGAGGAGAGGGTGGAGAGGAGGGAGGGCATGGTGGTGCTTTGATGGTGGAGTGATGAGGGTGATGGGATTAGGGCGTGTGTGGAGGGTGAGAGAACGATGAGGAGGAGGAGGAGGAGGAGGAGGAGGAGGAGGAGGAGGAGGATCAGAAGAGAAGTCAGTCGAGGCTGGAAAGTCAAGGGTGGGTCTAGCCGCATGTGAAGATGTGGGGTAAATCGCGGAGAAGAAATGTGGAGCTTTCCAAGATCGGGCGAAGCCTGGAACGACTGTGACAAGGCTCTCTTCCTTCTCATGTCGTCGTCATCCATCGCCAGCACCAAGCACCAAGCCCTCCTTGTAATAAGCTCCAAGCACATAGTGTGTCATGGCACAAATGTCTCGGACGGGAGATGAAGACATGATGCTTCAGCGCTGGCGTAAGAGTTATACTGGATGGTGATACACAACGCGCTATGCTACAACCACATGATGAGGTACGTACCCGCCAAAGATCAAGAGCCGTCTGCCATCAGCTCGCCTGTTCCCACCTCCTTTGACGCCAAAACACCTCGGCGTAAGTATCTGCCAAGCGACGGGAAACCACCAATCCTCCACCTATCGCGACCGGCTCACCCTCCTGCCCCCGACCCCACCAGTCCCCTGCCTCAAACTCGCACTCGGACTCGCCGGCACACCACTCACCGGCACGACCCCCTTGATTCCCAACTTGACCTCACAAACCCTCCCCCACAACCCCTGCACAGCCCTCTGCAACTCCATCCCCATCTCCTTTCCCATCAACTGCACAGCCAGCGGCGCAAAAACCTCCACGTGCTTCCCAAACGCCTCGTCGTCAAACCCGTTGTATCCCTCCAGCACATCCACCACCACAGGCCGCCACGTCACGAGATTCCTCTGCTGCGTCTCCTCGTCCAGAGAGATGTAAGAGGCGATGATGTCTTGGCAGAGGGGGATGAGCGCGGCTTCGGTTTCCGATCGCGATGCCGCCCTCTCTACCTCTGGATCATTGTACATCCTCACCAAAATCCCGACATAAACACTCGCACTCCCGCTCTCCTGCTTCAGCAGATTCGGCGGCTGCCTCATAAATCCTTCCCTGAACAGCCGTCCCCTCAACCCTTTGTCCTCATTGAACCGCTTGGCGAAATGATAGCTGCGTTTCAATAACCCCATGAGGCGGAGGAGGAGGTGAGAGGGAATTGAGGCGTAGACGGAGTCGTTCGAGAAGAGTTCGGAGACGGTCTCGATCATGAGGAGTTGGAGCACGCATTTGGTGATGATTTGGTTGAAGTAGCGGCGGCGTGCGGCGGTGACGGGGATGGGCGGTTGTTGTTTAGAGGGAGTCGCTACGGCGAAGTCTTCGAGGGCTGGAGGCGAGGTTGGGGTGGGGTTCGTGTGTGGGGATGCCGAGGACGGGTTGGTATCGAGAGCCAGGCCGTCGCTTGAGGACGGTCGCGCGTGCTCGGCAGCACCATGGACAACTTCCTTTCCACCACTTTCCTCACCCAACCCATTGATCCTCAGTCCGTTACCCGCCTCCTCAGCGCCATTGATACCCTCGCTCTCCCTCCTCTGCCCCTCGTATCTTCCGCCAGTTGCCGCAGAAAACAGCTCCCTGGCCTCAGTCCTGGCAAAGAGATCGATAAAAGCACCCACGATCCTCTCCCAGTGATCTGGCCCAAACTTCTTCACATTCTGCAAGATAAGCTGCTGAAGACAATTCGACCCGATGCGCGCCAGTGTGTCATTCTCCTGGCATATGCAGAGTGCCAGAAGGTCAAGAAATCGATCGAGCATGTACTCCAGTCCTTCGAAGAAATGCGTGAAGAGGCTGATCATATTTCTCAGAGCCTGGATTAATGTCGTGGATAGCCAGACTGACAGTTCCTCGTGGTTCGCTGCTTCCTGATTTACAGCCTTCCGGTCCTTCAGAACCATGAAAATGGGATATAGCAGTTGACGCCATAGTGTATCCCAAAAGTCCTGCGGAAACTGCCCACCGAACCTTGTCAAAGTATCAAAGAGATAATTCAGCGCGCGACTCCTGACCTCCAGATCCTCTCCAGTCATGAGCACATCATGGAATGCAAACAAGACCGGGAACCAAAACTGCTCCTCCGTGGTCTGCCGACTTGGCTGCTTCGCCATGCCCTCCGGCGCACTCGGCTCATCCATTTTGCCTCCTTCTGCCCCAGTCCTCAAGCTCAAGGGACATTCCGGCGTACGCAGCATCTTCGGTACAGAGCCCTTGAGTGTCTCGATAGCCTGCAGACTCTTCTTCTGGAACTTTTCGTTTTTGCTGAACTCCGTGAGACATACGACCAGATCCGCAAACGCACCTTGAGATATCACAACCCCAAAACGCTCATTGTAGACTTGCGTCACATTGTCGTAGGCCAGATTGACGATTGATTCGTAGGGCTCACGAGCTGCCACAGTGAAGACACCAAACATTGTCCTCCAGCCGGAGCGAATCATGTCGCCTCGAGCTTGGATCATCTGAATCAGACATCGCAGGACCATATCCTTGACTGCGACTTGGCTTGTATGGCTCAGGATCAATTCAAAGGGCTTGAGGAAGTCCTTCTGGAATTTGAAGCCTGGCAGTTCTTCGAGCTCCAGAAATCTCATGCTTAGCTGTCTTAAGCTGTTCAGCGCAAAGTACACCACGTGCGTATTGTTATGGCACCCAACGTCAATAAAGTGCTGTCCAAGGACCTGCCAGATGTTCGTCCATTCAAATCGGACACGCAGCATGTTGTATCCAGATATCTCGACCAGCTTCTGCAGAGAATATGTCCTTGGACTGTCGCTCTGCCCTGAGCTTTGAATCTCTTGCCAACTGACCTGCGTCAGAGCACGCACAAAGTCGACAATGGCCGAGCCGGACAGATTGGCGGTGTTTGTGAAGATACGGTCGACCAGCCGTATCATATTTGCGCTCCGGCTCTCCTCTGCAATATCATTTTGGTACTGTCCAGTTGTCGGCGTGCTCCTCGCCGGCGGGCGCCTTTGACTCTGACCAATCTGACGAGAGGACACAGAACTCGCTCTGCTACCGTTCGGCGTCATGGTGCGGAGCATATCCGGCACAGCGCCCTCTTCAACTCCAGAAGAGATAAGCTGGAATCGATCGAGTTGTGACACTGTAATGAGGACGTCTCGCCAGCTCTCTTTGAGAAGATTGCCTTGTGTGAGTGCCACTTCCAGCACGGCTTTGAGCGCCTCGACGTTCTTGGACTGCATCTCGGACAAATTGTAGAGGTTCGTCCCCCTCGTCAGAGCCGCCACAAAAGCCTGCCTCGGATCCTCGAGGTCAAACAGACAAGAGATTCTGACACCGAGCTTCAGACCCTCCATGCACAACCTGATCGTCTCCAGATTCTGCGTCTCCTGCGCCGATCCGGAGAGCGCGGTGAAGAAGCTCATCCAAGTGGCCTCAAACATGGCTCCCACATGCCTGAAATTGCTCGCCACGATGAATTTCTGCCCTTTGCTCATTGAAATCGCTGCGCCCGCCCCTCGCTTCTGTTGTCGTAAAATGGACTTGAAGAGCTGTTCTGTGCGTTGAGACATCTCGTCTGACGCCTGCACGTACGCCTCTCGCTGCAAATCCCTGCCCACATTCGCCAGTGCACCCACCAGTCCACCCTGCTGCTGAGCCTGCGGCGCCTGACCAAGATTTGCCGCCCTTTCTCGTTCGGAATCCAGCACAATCTCGTTATGCTGTATTTCATCAAAAATTCCTGTGAGGTATTCTTCCGGTAGATCGGCGCTGTCGTTGATGCCTCGATTATTCTTGATGAAGTCCTCGGCTGTCATTCTCTTTTTCACCTGCGCTGAATGCTGATCTGTGTTCAACATGATGACAGAGTAAGCCAATACATATGCCGTATCTGCATTAGCGAATGCGCTCGGGTTGCCGGTCGTATATCGCTCCGCAAACTTCAGCATCAGTCGATCAATTTTCTGCGCCTCACCTGGTAGTCGGAAGCTCTGCAAGAATCTCCGCAAAGCATCCACGAATCTCGTTCGGGTAAAGTCCATTTGATCGACGAATGCATGCATAATTTTGATGTTCTCCTCGTCGCCTTCTCCTAAGAATTCACCAAGAGACTTCTTGTTGACTTGCTGATTGGTGATCATGAAGCGGGCGATGTCTGTTGGATCTGAGCTCGGGATGAAGCCCTCTGAGATGAGTTTCTTGATACCGCGCTTCGGCTTCTCATTGAAATGTCGAATGGCGTTGTTTAGAGCTGTCTTGCGCTGCTTGATCTTTTCGAGCTCTGCAGGGTCATCTTCCGCAACAGACGTAACTGCAGTGCCTGGAACTGCATCTGGAGGTAGACCGTCAAGCGATGTCATGGCTGGCGAGCGGCTATTGAGCCGGTCGACATCCGAGGTGGAAGCGCCGCGCGTGTCGAGACTCTCCCGCATGTCGTCCGCGGAGCCTCGACCATCGACTTCCGCGAGTACGCCAGATCCTGACAGATCAGTCACTCCTTGCTGGCCCCAATTGACCAGGCTCCTCAGCGTCTCGACCAATGCCTCCAGGCTCTGCACCTTCAGCACGTAATCGGGCGGAACGTCTCCTTGGTGAAACTGGTTATCGTGACCAGCGCCAATGTTCGCCGTGGCCAAGCTCGGCGGCAGAGTCCCTTTATCTCTCCAATCATTCAATCCAGCATTGCTTTTCGCCTGGCTCTCCAAATATGCCTGTTGCTGTATTCCACTCACATTCACAGGCGTGCCCGCGATCCTACTCACATGTTCGATGATTCGCTGATAGAAGTTGTCCTGGGCTTGCCTGTCGCAATCATAGTTAAGATAGATCTCGACTAATGCTTTGGGCTCCGCTGCTATTCGACCGAAGACATGCTGGATGATGTAACTCTTCTGCCACCAAGGCGCAGCTCGCTTCTCCAGGATGGCAAGGTACACTTCCCGGAAGAAGACCTCCAACTCTCGCTTCATCTGCGGTCTAAGGTAGCGCACGATTAGGTAGAAGATCTCAGCAGAGACCTCGAACACCTTTTGCTGTATACTTGAGGCATTTCTACTCAATGATAAGCAGAGATACTGATTGATCGCTTTCGTGAACGGTGTCGGATCGCCATTGGACGAGCTCTTGATCGTGGATTGGGGTGATGTGAACACGATGCTGTGGTTGAACAACGCAGTATGTATGATGTGCAAGCTGAGCAGTTTACTTCGCATGCCCTGTGATTTGACGTCGACTGCATCTTCTGGTCGCAATGGTTTCGTGCCCAACTTGCACATAGCGCGGAAAACAAGGAAGGCGTCCTTGATGTAGATTTCATCCTCCTCGTCGTCCTCTGACATTGCTTCAGGTCCATTCTCGGTCTGCACCATTATGGACGGAATGTCAGCTCCAGACTCGACTCGCGTTTGTCTCTTGGCGTGACTCTGATTCTTGGTTCGGCTGACCGTGGTAGGCGCCGCGTCACTAATGGTGGCGTCGTCAAAGGACCTTCTGGTTTCGAACGTGGCCAGTGTCATGGGTGCACGATCTGCCACAGCCGGAGTCTCTGGTTCGGGAATGACAGTCGGCATCTCGTTCCCAGCTCCAGTGACGGGCGTGTCTGTGCCGTTGATCTTGTCCTCCGGCACGGCTGCGCTCGCAAGGCTGCCCTTGCTCGAATTTTCTCTTGCTGTCTTGGCTGCTAGTCGCGCCTTGACCCGCTCGAAGACTGTATTGACCATCTGCGTCAATGTGCCTTGCGCTATCTGCTGATTTGCACCATTCTTGCTCAACAGAAAGATGTTATATGTCTGCCGCACACTCTTAAGTAGCCCGGCACCATGTACCACGATCTTGTCGTTCAATATAGCTGCCAGCAAGCTCTTGATGATCTGCATCTGTACCTCGGCAGGTGTCGCCTCACCCTGAAAGCAGTCGCATATCGTGTCAATTGCCCGCTCGATCAATGGAGGTCTCAATGGCCCACCATCTGCGGAGTCGTGCGGCGAAGGGGGCGAGAAGTAGGAGTAGCTGATCAATTTCCCCAGACAGTCCAAGGCCGTCGTCACCACCTTGACATCGGTCGCCTCGGTCGCCAAGTTGAGAGGGGCGAACATGACCTCCGGGTTGATCTGGGAGGCATCTCCTTGCGCATTTCGTATTGCCGACAACGCCTGCTGTGCTGAGTCTGACAGCGCCCTCCTCTTCCGAGCGTCCTTGGAAGCAGCGATACTCTCCAATGCCGTCACCACAAAGACCATGCTTGACCGCGTGCTACGCGCCGTCGATCGCGTGGCATTCGTGGCGGTGGTAGCGGTGGTCGACTGCGAGTCAGTTCGGTGACGGATCGTTGCTACAGGACTGGACGCGGCTGGCGTTTCTGGCAGCGACGGCGCAGGAGTTCCGGAGCTCCCACTCGGTGCACCATCCTGCTGTTCGGCGTGGGTGGTGGCATCGCTTAGTGGTGGCTTGTCTTTGGGTGGTGTAGGCGGCTTCTCCCCTGCCTCTGCTTGTGCCTCCACCACCTCCCTCGACTCGTGCTCTCCACGGACAGCTCCTGCATCGCCCTCCTGAGTCCATTCCGTCTCTTCCTGTCCATCCGCACCGACATGCGACTCTTTTGGCAGACGTTCCGTCTCGTCGTTCTGTTCAGACACAGCCGGGACGACCGGGGCCTGTTGGTCGTCGTCGGCCATTCCAGCACTTGGGAGGTCTCCTAGAGCATGCGGACACGTAGTGTAGCCATGTGCGGGCCAAGCATTCTACACTCGCGACAACATAGCACAGTGTAATGGATCTCCTACTGTATCTCGACGCGATATTGCCCATGCGCAAGCCACTACCGTCTTGCTTGACTTACATAAATTATATTACATACATATGTACCAGTACACCATGTACTTACAAGTTCGTGCTCCTCGGCAGGGTTCGGGGTGCTGCCGAAGCCACGAGACATCGGGCCGGAAAAGCTCAGGGCTCCCACCCAGCTTGCGCCAGGTGCGGACTCCGGCTCAACTATTTTCGTGGCATTGGAATTGCTGCTGCCGCCCATCTCTCACTCCCGCTCATCATCCCATCCCCCATCACTCGCTTGTCCTCCTCCTCTTCCTCCTCCTCCTCCTCCTCATACAGTACTCTCTTGTGCACATCTGGGTACATCTTGCAGAAGTCACAGTCGAAAGGGTGGTTTGACGCAACAGAAACAATGTCAGCTGCGGCGGTGCTCGCGAGAGCTTCACGGGGGCTCGTCAGCAGGCAAGGCGCCCTCAGCGCCCTCAGAATACAGAATGTATACGACGCGAGAATACCGGCGTTGTCTGCATTAGCACGTTACTATGCCTCCAAGTGTACGCTCGCAAAACTCATGATAGGCCTTTGCGCCAGCTAACAAGGGATGATACACAGCTTACCCTTCACACACCGTCATCTCCATGCCCGCCCTCTCCCCCACCATGACCGCCGGCAACATTGGCGCATGGCAGAAGAAGCCCGGCGATGCCCTCAACCCGGGCGACGTCCTGGTCGAGATCGAGACGGACAAGGCGCAGATGGACTTTGAGTTTCAAGAAGAGGGAGTCTTGGCCAAGATCCTAAAGGACAGTGGTGAGAAGGATGTCGCGGTCGGGAACGTGAGTACAAGATGAAAAAATATTGATCAGGGTGGAACTGGGCAGGAGCTGACATGGGTGTACAGCCCATCGCGGTCATGGTTGAAGACGCTGGCGACGTCGAGGCTTTCGCAGACTTCTCGGTCGAGGACGCAGGCGGCGACAAGGGCAAGTCGGAGGAGTCCAAGAAGGGCGGCCAGGAAGCGGCCGAGGCCTCAGAACCGCCCAAGTCTGGCTCCCAGACCGCACCACCCGCCAAGCCAGAATCCTCCGCTCCAGCACCAAAAGAGTCAGAGTCGTCTGGCGAGAGGTTAGTGCCCGCCATTGAGCAGCAAGGTCTCGTCACACCCGCCGCCAAGAAACTCGCGCTTGAGAAGGGCGTGCCGATCTCGAAAGTCAAGGGCACCGGTCCCAACGGCCGGATAACCAAGCAGGACGTCGAGAAGTTCACCCCTACCTCCGCCGCCGCTCCAGCAGCCGCCGGCGCCGCCGCAGCACCCACCTACGAGGACATTGCCGCCAGCAGCATGCGCAAGACCATCGCTGCCCGGCTCACTCAATCCATGAACCAAAACCCGCACTACTTTGTCGCCTCCACCGTCTCCGTGTCCAAACTCCTCAAGCTCCGCGCAGCCCTCAATGCCGCCGCTGACGGCAAGTACAAGCTCTCCGTCAACGACTTCCTCATTAAAGCCGTCGCCATAGCCGCGCGTAAAGTACCCGCCGCCAACTCCAGCTGGCGAGAAGAGAACGGCCAGGTCGTGATTCGCCAGCACAACACGGTCGACGTCTCCGTCGCCGTCGCCACACCAGTCGGCTTGATGACACCCATCGTCAAGAACGTCACTGGCACCGGCCTGGAAAACATCAGCTCCGCAATCAAGGATCTTGGCAAGCGCGCCCGAGACGGCAAGCTCAAGCCTGAAGAATACCAGGGCGGCACCATCACCATCTCCAACATGGGCATGAACGACGCCATCGACCGCTTCACCGCCGTCATCAACCCGCCTCAAGCGACCATCGTGGCAGTCGGCGCGGTGAAGAAAGTCGCGATCCCCAAGGAAGGCGACGAAGAGGGTGTGGAATGGGACGAGCAGATTGTGTTGACGGGCAGCTTCGATCATAAGGTTGTGGACGGCGCGGTGGGAGGAGAGTTCATGAGGGAATTGAAGAGGGTCATTGAGAACCCGCTTGGGTTTGTGCTATGAGCTTTTCATGTAGCGTCAGAGAACGTGCATCAGGGATATGGGCGACGGGACGCATGTATATTGAGCGAATAAGCGAAGCGAACGAGCGTTAGTGATGAGGGGCACACTGCTGTGATTCTTGCTGATGAGCGAGCGTTGTTTGTCCACGACTCTATGCTATGGAGCTGCTATGCCTGCTGTTGCTGCCTAGTCGTGGTAATGGCTGGCAAGGGCCTGTGGCGTGAGTAGCTTGTGGATTCTGTACCAAAAGAGCAATGTGCTTTGTTTGCCTCTGTTCGTTGCCACGCTGCGTTCCATAGATGTCCTACTCTATTCTGTACTGAGAAGTGGGTGCCGTGATTGCTCTGTCACATCAGGTTCGCAGGGCACTATGCCATCCGTAGGTAAGGTAATCTGCTCATCGTGCATCCAAAGAGCAACTCATTCGACTTGTCTATATTCTAGAACCACATGGCTTGGCAAATTGTCGCCTGGCTTGTGCAGATAGCATAGCACAAGATTATGGAAACACGGAGGAGTCCAAGCCGTCTCATCGGGGCTCCGTCTCCTATTACTAGCCCTACGCCAAGGCTCTCTCGAGAACAGCTCTCGAGGACAGCCTCGAAACCAAACCTTTCGCACTCGCCCCATCACCTTCATATCTCGCCCAAAGCTCCGAGTGGTCGCGGACTGCACACATGCAGCCCTTTGAGCGCCTCGAGCTCCGGGGCTTTATGACCGCTACACTGGCCGTGCTACCCCTTTAACAGCTTGGTGCCATGTTGGATCGCAAGGTGCGCGAATCTCGGCTTCAACGAGGCCCGTAATCTCTCCCTCAGCTCGGCATCATGCTGCAGCGCGTCCTTGCACTTAATGCGACAGCGCTCGTGCGTACGGCATGCCGTGGTACCGAGGGCCTGGTCTCCATTGCAATGATCCCCGCTCGACGCGAGCTGCATCAAGCCCAGCACATCGAACGGAGTGCCGTATTTTCTTTTGCGCAGGACGCGTATGTTGTGCATAGCGGCCTCGCAGGCATTTGCGATGGTGTGAATAGAGAGAGTCGGGTCATGCGAGTCTTGGCATATGGTGTAGTGCGGGACGATGATAGCGCGAAGACTCATGCAATCGGTGGCAAGCAATCTCGTGAAGGTCGCGGCTTTTAGGCTCGACTGTTCGTAGTCTGTGAAATGTAAGTTGCGCAGGCGTCCACGTGCCGCTTGACCGATGGTATCGAGAAATACGCCGGCATCGCGAATGCTTGAGAACTTGAACATGTGGTCGCCGTAGGCCGTGGTCAGGGCTTCGAAGTAGATTTGCTTGCACACACCTAGCAGCGTGAAAGCACTCAGGGGTTGCCCAATCCACTTCCTGGTCGCCTGGTCCCACTTCATGGTGCGGCTGCCTTTGTGGCGCAGCTCAAAGCCCTCGACCACAGGGCGTCGAGGATGGTAGATGGGCTTAACGGTGGACATAGTGACGTCGCGGTTCTCGATAAGAACGTAATCGTACACCATTCTGCGCAACTCGACCGGAAGGCCCATGAAGCGGAAGTACTTGGCTGGAGGAGCGACAGGCTCGAGAAGCAGAATGTGGCGGCCCTGCAGAGGACCGGTGGTGATGGTGAGAGGACGAATCAAGAACGCTTCTTTGTGCCGGACCGAGACGTCCTGGACATACTCGCTGGAGGTGATGTTGTACTGTATCGCAGTGTTAGGCTAAGACCTATTAAGTGTTTGTTGTAAGTTTATCACCTGAGCTTCGGTCAAATGCCTACCGGAGACGAGCTTGGTGTTGCTGTCCCACTGCTCAAACCCTTCGGGAATTGGTGGAACTGCTGGCTCTCTGATCTTGCCGCGCGCCTTTCTGCGCTCCGTCGAGGGACTACCCGTCGAGGGACTACCTCTCGGCGCGGCAACCTGTCCATTGTCAGTCGAACTCTGGTTAAGCATAGGATGGCTGGTAGCATACCTTCAAGACAAGACGCGTGGCCATGGTTTGCGACTGTAGCTACGACGCTTCGCAGTACAGTCTCGAGATGATGGTCTCCGCGTGGCGGAACGCGAAAAGGAATGTCGAGGATTCAAGTACATCTGGACGTAGAGGGAGCGCGGGCTTTTATGGGAATCACGACCTGCGTTCCAGGCAACCGTGCCGCGACAGCATTGTAAGGTTGGTTGTCACAAGACAGTCTGTTGCATCAGCAGACAGCAAGCTCACTTCACATGCTCATGTACAGCACCAGATGGTTCAATGAACGCCCAGGCAATGAGCTGCCATCGATCCTCTCGAAACTGCTCATGTGTGTGGTCTCTGCCAAGCGCAGGACTTTCGCGACAGACTATTGTATTCACACACTACCAGGTCATCTCCTTGGGACAGTGATCCGGACTGCGATGGGCCATTGTTGCTCGCGTCGGTGAAGGTGTCTCTTGGCCGTTCCTATGAACCATCTTCTCGAGATGGTGAATCGTGATTCGTTTGCTGCAACTCGACCTGCGCGTTGGAGGGCCGTCTTGTTACTAAAGCCGTAGTAGACCTTTCGGCAGCTCGTGCAAATACGCCATGCGATGGATTATGGTGGAATCGGACTCAGCAAGCGGTAGAGCCAAAGTGAAGTTGGCCAGACTGAAGTGAGGTGCTCAGGTACTGTGGTAGGAGGTACGGCATCTACTTCTGTCAAACACAGACCTTGGACATTCATGCCCCGGTGCTCCTCGAAATGTACATTCAATATTGCCATCAATTCACCGCACCTTCTCGCTCATCATTGCTATACGACAATCAGCCTTGCCGCTCTTTGACTACCCCCGGAGGTAGCCCCGCCTGTAGTTTGCTTGGGCCTTGATAATGGTCAACGCTCTATCACGAGCCCGCGTGTCCCAATCCTTCGTCGTCCTCGCCTCGTGCGGCATCACGAAACCCTGACGGTTCGCGATGTACTGCACATCATCCGTCGTCAGGCTCAGGCCCGGCCCTCCCCCGTTCTGGTCGTACAAGACGACCTGTGTAAGAACGCCACGGTCTTCGCCACTGGGATGATTCACGACCGCATAGCTCAGATCCGAGAGTAAGCCTGGAGCCATGTGTGGTCGGACTTGGGCCGGCGGCTGGATGTGTGTGACGTTGTACGTGGTCGGGCCTTGCTGGAAAGTGCTTGAGACCATCTGATCAGCGTGCTTCTTCACGGTGAAATACCTTGTCTTGAAGAAAGTGTTGCCAGCTGTGGTAGCAGCCTTGCGAATCTTGTTGTTCAGTCTCGTCACAGCCGCCACAGTCAGCCTACCGCGGACATGGAGGGCGTACTCGGCGATCAGTGAAGTCGTCCAGCCGGCCGCGAGGAGACGAAGCAGCATTTCGGGCCAACTGAAATGATTCGGGTAATAGGCTATGATCTCCATCGCGCCGAGTTCTGGGCAGGATGACAGCTCGACACTGTACGGCATGGCGTCTCGCAGATCTGTGTTAGATGTCGCAGCTCGGATATGACCGTGTCTCGTTAAAATGACCCTGGGCGTATCTGTCCACGGGATGCGAGTCGGTGCCGCTCGCAGTGGCCTTGTATTCAACATGGATGGCGGTAGGTGAGCCTTGATCAGCTGGCCTGGAGCCTGGGGCATGGTGACTGATTGCTGCACATCGCGTGCAGAAGCAGCCGCCAGCTGAAGTGTCTGCTGACCGGCAATATTCAGAGGCGGTGTTGCGTTTGACGTCGTGGCTGGATTAGGGTTCTGATGGATTTGGGAGCCCTCCAGCTTCGTCGCCGCGCAGGCTATCTGAGTTGGATTCTCGAATATCTGCGAGGGTTGGTGGAAGGCAGACATAGGTGCCTGCAGACCCAAATCAAAAACGTCGCTCAGCGCGGGATCAAGGTTACCGTGACCAAGGTCGGCTAACTTGCGCTTCTTGCTCAGCCGCTTCGATGGGGAAGCAGGAGCAGTTGGAGCGTCGATCAACGGCATGGCACTGGCTGGTCGTGATAGCCTCAAGTCAGGCGCTGAGTTGTCACCGACCTCCTGTTCCGCCTTCACCTTCCTCCCACCTGCGACTTCTGCGAGGTAACCCAAGAAGGCTTGGTTGTGATCCGGCTTGCTGTTGCGGAGTCCAAGATACGGCGCCTTGGATTGCTCGTGCATGCTTGGTGGGTTGGCTTCGGTCACGAGTTGGTTTGTGGTCAAGTCGGCAATATCGACTTTGACGTCGCCGGCGATCAGGAAGTTACTGCTCTGCTCGCTGTGATCGAATTCAAGGAATTGAGAGAAATCGACATTATTGAGGACCGAGTCGTCGTCTGTGGAGGTCATGCTGTAAGTCGGGAACTTGAGGTCGAATTTCGTCGGCCGTGGACAGTTGGAAGTCCTCGAAGCGAGCAGGAGCAAGCCGACCTTTTCCTACTACGATATCCGCGAGGATATGAGTCGTTGGTACGATGAGGGAGGTGTCAGAGCAGTCAGTCGGCCTTCCGCGCTTTCAAACCCTTTTTCACACGACTGGAAAGCAGGAGATCCGTGAGGTGTTGCACGAGAGCGCCTGCAACGTGAAGGAGTTGACACATTCACGAATCTCCAAGTGAATTGCACTAAGCCGAAATAGGCAGGAGCGCTAAATCTTCGAGATTTGTCTTTCCCGTTCGCGTTGACCGTAATCAAAGGTCACAGTACGATACTGTGCTCCTCCTTCGACTTAGGAAGAGACACGTCGCTCGATCAAAACACCTCGGACCGCAAATCTTCTGGGATCTTACAGGTGATTGCTTTGTAGAGGTCAGTGGGTATGCTTGGAAGCCTCTGGCGCATTGTCGTGTCCGCCACCACAGGCTCAATCAGCCTACAGATGTGACTGGAAGAGTTCTGCCCAGCCTCCGGGACAGATGACTTCCAGCAGAGCGACTGCTTTAGGAATTTTCTCGACATCTAGTGGTCTGCGGCTCGAGACCCAGACCAAGGTCAACAGCTACGTCGATGAACTTTTGGTGCTCACAATACGCGCACGGGCATCCATTGATTGTAGCAGTTCGCTGTGACGGCTCCTGTGTGTGCGAGCCTCGCTACTGCTGTTTGTGATCATGAGACCGCAATTGAAGCAAACCACGAGCATACCATACTTGCCACAGCAGGATGGCATCGTACTGCAGTCTTCAACTGTTGACATCCTTACTTTGGAGACGCTACTTTCCTTCAGCAACAGCTATCCAATTATTCAAGCTCCATCTTCTCGTCAGGAGTATCATCCACGATCCTACGCCTCTCCTGTGATCGGACGTTCTGTGGAGCCTGGACAACATGCTAACCCTCATGGGTGCCACCGTGTCGGAGCGATTGGATGGTAAGAAGCACGGTGAGACGCTTTGCAGGAGTACAGTAGTTCTTGCATACACCGGGCAGATCGTGGGTGATGTTGACGATTGATGCGGAGTCATGCTTGATGGACTTGGCATCGTGTGATCCTGCTGTTGTCTGCCAGGTGATGTGTTGAGGCGGTGAAAAGAAAGTGATGGATGTGTGTGGCAGAGAGCCATCTCCAGACTGAATCTGCTTGGGCTTGCGCTTCACTCTCTTCAACCACCAAGAACAACATGAAAACCTGCCAGTCCTAACTCACCGACAGCTTTTCTGTAGGTCGAAATAATGTCAACCACGGTCCACCACCACGTCTGGTCTGGTCGCTCAGCAATCTCCGGGTCTACCCGCCTGGGTCACGGTGTTGATTGTAGAGTCTCTGTGGAGCGGAAGGATCCCATGGGTTTGCTACGCCGGGAAGCAGCATCATGATTCGCGCCAGGCGCGCCAAGTGTTCCAAGGCCGTAATCTCTGAGCGGCAGTTTTATGTAGGCGCAAATTTAAACATGCGTGCACCGAGAGTAAAGCCTTGATCGAGACCGGCCCATCTGGATCCTCTTTTGGCGGGTCGCCCACTATTTGTAGGTCCTGCTCTCTCCGGTCGTACTTGTATTCGACGACCAAGTTCAGGAACACAAGTGACTCCGTACCAGCCACATGCAAGCCCAAGCGAACCTTCTGGATCTACCCCGCCTTCACCAAGGCTACAAGTCTACAAGATGAAGTTCTTCTGCCTCCTCGCCACGACACTCCTCGCCACCGCCAACATGGTCTCAGCAGCCAAACGCTGCCGCTGCACGAATAGCCGTGGTAACGACGCCACCGCTGCGACAAAGGCAGCCTGCGACCAAATACCTAGCGCTGTCTACAAAAAGGACCAGGGTCAGCAGTGTTGGGCGCAGGACAATGCGTTCATAAACGAACAGACTATGAAGGATACCTGTTTGAGCGTCGGAGCGGTTTCGGCGAGATGCTACAGCCCATAGGTGGATCGCGAGAGGTAGGGAGGTGAGGAGATCATGGTGGCGAGCGGCGCATCAGGTTATGATTATGGGAACCACGCTTGAAGGATCATGTATGAGAGTTGGATCCAAAATTTAGCGGATCATGACGTGGGCGTATCGGCAGGGTGGTGTTTGATGTGACACGGTCTTCCGTGTACTGGCGGGAGGAGGCAAAGGCTCAGTGGCTTCCTTGCGACACTGCACGCTGCATGCGAGCCTAAGTCCGACTCGGCGCTTATGTCAAGGGATCTATTGTCAATGCAATGGTCGATATCAAAGACGCTCGCATAACATTGTGAGCAAAGACTTCTGCCGCTTTTGGCCAGACAGACCGCCGCCAAATGCATCGTCAACAAAGGGAAAACGAAAGCAGCATGGCCCAATGCCGTCGTACTTTGGATAAGATGTGCCTCTTACATAGTGACCGCTGCAAGTCTACTAGGTTGCTTGTTACATGGGCAATGGTTGTGGAAGGCGACTGTTCCCTAAAGAGCTCATAATCCATGAATCGTATACGCCTCTCCCGCAATCCTTCGAACACAACATGTCTGTACACGACACTGCAAGGTCAGAGCTCACAGCTTGCGCTCTGCCATTACTCCTCTGCATGTCCTGTCCGCAAGCCGGCCGACCCAATGACCACCAACCAGCCGCCTTCCTCGCCCTACTACAAACCAAAGAAGGATACCACGCGATCGTCGAGCGCATCAAGACTCAACGGTGTCGGAGATGCTACGTACTGTTTGACAGGCTCGCAGTTCTTCTGGAGCACTATCGGTGATGGTTGCTGGAGGATGGTCAAGGATCATTGACGTTGATGGTGAATTGAGACAGGCTGGTGCTCGCATCAATGCAGGCCAACCTGCGGTAGTTGGATGATGAGCCCTCGACGCGCCATAGGAGAACGATTGCAGGGGCACCCTGCTATTATATCCAAAGAGTCTGGTGCTCCTGGAGATTCTGGCTCTTGCGCTGGTAGTTAAGCAAGTCCTCTGGACCTCCGAGCTGGGTTAGATTGCTGGTTCATTGCCCACTGCATATACATCGTGCATTGGTGTGATCCATCACGTGCACCGGCACGACCTTGGCATGGCAATCCTTTGGAGATGGCAACGGCAAGATGCTACGTTGAGTTTGTAGGAGATTGAGGCAATTGTTGTTCTGATAAGTCCTGTATCGATTGCACCTTCGCCGAACCTAATACACGTGCTGAAGCAGCCTTCCCTAGCAGAATCGTCGATGTCTTCAGCTGAGACAGCCTCTTCTACCAGCCAAAGCTACGAAACCTCATTCTGTCTTTGCGACGTCTCTTCCGAATCAGATTGATCAGCCAAGCCTCGTCCGGGTCATCGACTTCATCTTCATCGTCCCAATCTTCCAAGCCCATTTGCTCCATCCACAATTCGAGAGGCAGGGCCCTTCCAAGACCCATCACCAAAGGATTCATTCCTCCGCCCATACCGAAGCCGCCGCCGCCCATTGCCAATGGACTCATGGCGATGCCACCAATGCCGCCCATTCCTTGCAGACCGCCGCCCACACCAGCTCCCAGTCCGCCTGCCAGTCCTCCCAGATGGCCGATCGCGACGCCATGGGCAAGTCTTCTGGCCCCGCCGAAATTACCGCCGAGGCCACCTCCCATGCCCATACCTAGGCCCATAGCTGGTGGCATCATTCCGCGTCCTGCTCCAGCGAGCATCGGTGGCACCATACCCAGTCCACCTCCGGCCAAGAAAGGGTGCATGCCCAGACCATGTCCAGCTATGAGTTGATCCATTAGTGAGAAGTTTCTGAGGTCCCTGCGACTGTCTCGTACCAAGCCCACCTCTCCGTCGACCGGCGCCGGCGCCCATCATCAAGATATTTGGGTCGACTCCTAACGCTGCCATGTTGTTTGCGATGCGTCACTGCAGTTCTACCCAGTCATGGGATAGCAGCGAAAGCAGATACTGTGGCAAATAGCAAGTTCAATACAACAAGCAACCGCAGCAAATTGTGAAAGGGGACGGGAGAGCAGACAGAGACGCTCATGGTCCCTCTTGTCATATCTTGCCGGTAGTCCACGGTACATGTATAACGAAGCGGAAGACACATGACACCACACGGCAAGCCGCTGTCGAAATGTCGGAACCAGACTATGATACCAAGAACGGCAAGATCTTAGTGGCAGCGCGAATGTGGTCACACAATGTGGGAGCTGTCGTGCGGCGTGCCTGACCGACGTGGCTATCACACGTCTCGCTGGCGCCTGTCAGCTCCATGTAGCACAGGGGTCACATTCTCCGCCTGGTCAGAGGTAGCAAACAATGTGAATAGTCACGCAGCCGGCCATGCAGGTCGTAGAAACGTTCACGGCTCATTTGCGCCGGGTTTCAGCTTTTGCAAGGCATGCTGTTTATCGCTGGTGTAGTAACAGCCATATGGACTCATTCGTCTATGCCAAGTATCTGGTCTTATGTGGCTCTCGACTTTGTCATTCCAATGCTGTATATGTATTGTTTGGGTCGGGAGTTCCGTGTGAGAAGACACAGTACCCGAGCGTCGACCAGATAGGAACGGACCACAGCCTTTCGTGTTGTTTCGCCAGGGTTCAACGCAAGATTGGACAAGGTTGCCTCGGCGACATGCAGCCGCAGTCGGCTCCGACCGGATGAGCAACACTTACCTCAAGGTTCCTCATCAGCCTGAAGGCACAGACATGTGACCATTGTCACTGTCATTCGTAGCAAACCCAATACACGATCTCACAGCCAACATGGGCGTCTTCTACGAAACCATACCGGAGAGCCTCCGCCAGTGGATCTTAGAGCAGCACGTCTTCTGGGTAGCAACCGCGCCTCTCTCCCCCGCCGGCCATGTGAACGTCTCTCCCAAAGGCGGACCAGCAGGCGAAATTTTCGGTCTTGTAGACGAAAAGACGTTCTGGTATCTTGACATGAGCGGCAGCGGGAATGAGACCATTAGTCACCTGCTCGAACCACATAATGGGCGCATCACTATTCAATTCAACGCCTTCGTAGGGCCACCCAAAATCGTCAGATTATGGGGCCACGGCCGTATCCTTGAGAATGGGAGCAAGGCGTTCGCCGACTTCACCAAGCTTCACAGCATCAATGTCCTTCCGGGTACCAGAACCATAATCATCGTGGATGCTCATCAGGTTGGCTCATCATGCGGCTTCAGCGTGCCGTACTATGACTTCAAAGATTACCGGCCTATCTTAAACGATTTCTTCGCCACCAAGGAGAGGAGATACCAGGAAGGCAAAGAGGAGGACCGGCTTGACCGCTACTGGGCGTTCAAGAACGCATATTCCATCGATGGATTGCCCGGCATGCCTTCTGGTCTCGTCACGGGTAAGAAGGAGAAAATCGAGCCTTCGAAGAAGTTCGTTGGGGCGCCGTCAAGACCCAAGTATGTCTATACGCACGGTTTCAGGTTAGACCAGGCGATCATGCTTGCGGTGATATGTTTCTTGCTTGGTGTCTTGACTGCAGTTTATGGGACACAAGCCCTTGAGCTAGGTCAGAATCTCGTCTGGGAAAACGTGAAGCACGCTGATCTTCGGGCTGGAAATGCAGCCCAAGGCAACGCTGGTCTGTTGCGAAGTATGCTCTCGCGACGGTCACCAAAGGCTTTATGATGGCAAGTTCTGTCTGAAGACCTATCGTGCCTCTAAGGAGACAAAATTCATGTATCCAGCAAGGCCATGCCATAATCTCCGCCATTCGGTGCCCTCACGTGTGTATGAATATGAAAACGCTCGGCCTTGGTATTGCCCAGAAAGATGCTAGGACAATGCTCGAACTCACAGAGGATCACCGGACTGTGGATGCGATAATAGAACTTGGCGTTATCTCCGTCAAAGTCTCCAACCCAAGCAAAATATGTCTCATCAAAGTGCTCCGCGACCTCGGCTCTCTTACGTCGCCGGGCTTGTTGCGGCAGATAAAGAACAAACTGTTCCACGATGTCAAGTAGAAGTTCTCTGGTGGCCGGAGAAACAGCTGAAGCGAGACGTGTCCCTTGGTATGGGATGATACGATTGTCTTGGAACGCTGCGGCAACTGCCCAGGTCATCGATCCTTTTTCTGGAGAGTTAATATCCTGGTTCACAAGTGCTTGCACTTGCAGATCTGACGGTAATTGCTGCATGAATCTCAATCCCAGATTTTGCTCCGGGGTGTAGAGCTTCGTTCCGAGTAAAGGACCCTCATCAATCTCGTTTGGCTCGGCGCCACTGAATGTGGGCGTAATCTCGATATGATTGCCGTACACGAAGAAATTCAGGCAGAGATGGTGACCGAACAGCATCCAACCCCATGGATCGGTTGTGGAGGGTTGTCCAAACATAGCGAAGTTGTATGAAAAATCATTGAGCACTCCAGGAGCCTTGTAAAGACGGCCGAGGAATGCGTTGGTCTTGGTGGCGAGCATGGCTTTCTGATAGCCTTCTGGGGACATTGCGCTGTCTAGGAGCTTGAGCACTCGGGACTGCACCTCGTCACTCGTCTCATCAAGCCGAATGCCGAAGCGAGAGATGTCGAAATAGAGATGAGTATTCTGCCATAGACGGCGCTCTTCGGCCTCCAAGGGGAAGAAGACTTTGGGCTTCTGATCTTCAGTCAGTGCTTGAAGTATGTTTTCACCACAGAATGCGATAGCGTCCACATGGATATCGTCATCTGCCCTCTCGAACAAGTTCGGTCTGACGGAGCCTTGGCTGTTCGTCAGCATCACGCCTCTGGTCCTTCGCGAACAGCACTGACCATCTGTGGTGATGCCCCTGAATGGCTGGCCAATATTTCTCTTCATCGAGGCAAGCAGCATACCTATATTCGACAGCCGTTGAACCGCTGCGTCACAGTGCGCTACTGCATCTTGCTGTTCAATGTTCTCGAGATATGGCGATTGGGATTTCAAGAAGTCTCGAAAATGAGCCTTTCCTGAGTGGCTCGACGACGACATGACCGTGAGACGCTGTGTAAGTCTTAAAAGAGAAGAGATGCAAGGCAATATCGACGTCCTGAGAACAATGACGTCTCAACCTCCCTTCGATCGACCTAGCTTGCGACTGCGCGATTACGGCGTGCTGACATGAGGTTCGGTGGACACGACTTGATGCGGACGCCTGCGACCTGCCGCCTGCGCATCATTCGCTCGGATGAGAGACATGCGCATGGCGCATGAACGGACATGTCGATCGCCGACGCCGATGAATCTGCGGCTTCACGTGTATCATCTCGCGCTGCATGTTGGCCGCTGCATGTTGTCCCGGCAGTTCATTCTGCCGCCCGAGAGGAGTCATGGAAGTGGAGTACTTTGAGAATCTCCTTGAGCATTTTCTAGAAAGAGTCTTTAGGCTACGCGAGGCACAATGTTGTGCGATCCTGCCGCATACATTTTGACCACTCGTGCCTGGTCAGATGATCAATTGCCTGGCTGGGCATATGCCATAACTGCAGGCTCGCTGGAGACCCTCGGACTCCCAAGTCTGCGGTCATCGTTAGTCTGGTGAAGGAATTTGAAGGACTGTCGACTCACAGGAAACCATCGATCAATGCATCCAAGTCAGCTTCGAGATCAGCTGCAACATCCTCGTTCATATCAGGTGCGGCAATCTCCAGACAGATCTCCAGACTTTTCTCTCTTACTCTTGAAATGCTTGCAGTGCCTCCGTTCTGTAGCGCATCCAATGCTAGTGCAAATGCAGCGGCATCCGTTGTCATTTGCGTGTGGATAGCCAGTCTAAGAGGGCAAAGCTCCTGGATTGAGTATGACGTCGCATCCGGCAGAGCGGCGTTTTCATCTGGAGGCGACACCACACCATCGGTCCCCGTCCAGATGGTCGTCGTCGGCACCTGTGCTTTGAAGTTGCTATAGTGCAACGCCTCGAAGTAGTCCGACCCGTTGCTCTGCTGCCACAACGAGGCTTGACAGAGGTCTCCGACGCACACATCGCTCAGATCGCTATCGAAGAGGAGGATGCCGGACAGATCTGGTGCAAGCGGTATGAAGCTGCTAGTGACTGTCGTTGTGCTTGGCCAGAATTGCAGAGCCCACTGGGTGTCTGGTCCGCCCTGACTGTGGGAGATCACTGCCGTTTCTAGGCCACCAGAGAGATACGAAAGGTAATGCAGGTTGTATGCAATGTATTCGGACGAGATCTGCATATCGCCCATGGCCCTGCCAGCTTATGTTGTGTTAGTCGACGCATTGAAATGGCTGACGTCGCGACATACGTAGAGTTACCCAGCAGCCAGTGTAGCCGTTGGCTTTCAGGGCAGGAACATAAGACCGGCTCCAAGAGTCTTCGCCTGTCGTTGCCGTTCCTGGTCGATCGTCGTCAATCGACTTGGCCTGTCTTTCCATTCGATCTGGTCTTACCGTGTACTAGAAGGACCGGCAGCGACGATTCTGTTGGATTTCCATTTGGACATGTCAAGGCTGCAGCAAGAGTCGCCGTGTCGACGGAGAACGGAGCATCGCCGTCGAACACAAAGGACGGAATGTCCCTTTCGACAGTCGGAAACGCAAGCGCCAGCTCTGCCAACGTGAACAGAAGAAGTGTACAGAGCATCTTGACGTGATTTTGAGATTGGGGGCAAGTCTTTGGCTCCTTTTGCAACCGAAGCGGAACAAGATGGTCATACTTCAGAGATCCAGAGATTGTCCTCGCACCTTTATGCCGACTACATGTATGAATCTCACGGAGGCCTACGAAACGGGGTGATGTGCATTTTCGCACCTGACCTGTCCATCACGACGCACGAGCAATACCAAGGCGGAGAGTAATAATTTCCGTCTCGACAAATCTGCTTGTACAACATGAAGGCTGCGTCTGCTAGGCTCATGTACTCGCAAAATGGCAACATCACCGCGTACTGTAGCTTGGACTCCAGCCGTTGCGTCCGGCTCAGCACATCACGAGGCCAAGCCTGCCGATCGCGGCATGCGTGATTCGCGAGATCATCGTCCTCGTGGTCGTCTATGGAGCGTCTGTATCCGCCGCCAATCTGCAAGAATATCATAGCGCGCGGAACAATATACGAAGGCGAGGATTTGTTGATGACAAGACGGCGAATAGAGTCGCGCAGGAAGCTGGAGAGTTGAGGGGAAGCTGTTGGATCTTGCAGGGGCCGAGGCTTATGCTCTGTTCGTGCCACGCAAGCGACGAGTCGCCGGCACTTGGTACAGACACTTACTCCCCTCTCCTCTTCCCTCTCGTTCAGATCAGCTCAAATCCACCCAGATAAACACCACAGACCGCCACCCGTTACACGAAGCAATACTGAGCATCTCGCATTCGCCTGGAGTTCAAGATGACCCACAGCACCACTTCTTGCCCCAATTGCAAGGTCGCAATCTCTCCAGGCATCAAGAAATGCCCCCACTGCAGCGCGGTACGTCGCACTCGAGATCTTACATGTACCTTAGTGATCGAGCCCATGTACTTACAAGGCGTAGAAGTGCCCCGTTTGAGCTCCACATGCCTTCCTCGCATGAGCGATCGATATCAAGGCTGAGTGCTACACTTGGGTCTGCAAACACAAAACTGGTGCTTGAATGGATACTCGGATCTGAGAGGGTGATATGAGCTGCGTTTTGAATTGGTCGGTTATGTCGATGGCAATATCATTTTGTATATCAATTGAGCGTGAAGTTGTCCGCTTCTTCATCGGCCCAGGTCATCGCTGATGTTCCCATGGCACCTTCACAAAAGCACGAGGTAACGTACTTATGCATCCCGGTTGAATGAAGGTCAATGATCACTGGTCTTCGATAGCCGTGGAAAATCGCGACTTGATCGCCTGCTCTCACTTTGCTGAATGTAAGTACCAATCTCCCATCAGTTGTCCAATAAAAGGCATCGAATGGACACTCGGTAATTGCGGCACAGCCCCGATCAAGTACGCCCCAGTCATGGAGCCGCCAATGCGAGGTTCTTCTGAGGCTTTTTCCGTCGATGAGCTTCTTGGCCTCGCGATGCAGCAGTTCCACGTCCATTTTGACATTTGCAACGCTATCAAGGGGGCCGGACCCAGCCTCATTTGAGGCTTCGCATGGACACGATGCTGAAAGCTGCTCATACAGTTTAACCACATCGTCTTTATCTTCAGCGATGTTATTGATACCGTCGGCTGTGACTCGAAGGCTCCAGTACAAGATCGCTCCCAGGAAATCGCTGACATTGGCCTCTCTTTCGACATCCATTTCAGAGTTTCGAAGGACTTCTAGAATGGATTGTTCATACTGATGGAACCGGTGTGGTCGGAGCAAAGCGGCATAGAAGCAACTCTTCACTTGTTCCACATCAACATAGCTTGCATAGCGGACCGTCCCAATGACCTTGCCCCTCACAGGCAATTGATCCCAGGAAGCCATCTGAGATGTGATGTGCGGTCTGCTTGCCCCGCACGTCTGGACCCGTCGCATAGGACCGATTGGATAGTCAGCTTGAAATCTCAATGCTGTCGTCCAGTTCGGCACCCAGCTGGGCAAGGTCTGGGTACGCTCTATGGTCGAATCCCTGCGCTGGAGGCTGCAGTGGCTTCTATCAATGCCATCACATGTGCAAAGCACTTCCAGACTGCGATCCTTCACAGTCAGCAGGCGGGCAATCGACGCATATAGCAAGTGTACAGGCAGTCTATAATCAGGCACGATGTCGGTCACATCTCCAGCATGCGTTAGCCCCAGAATGCCGTAGACGATGTCTCTTTGATCCGTGGCCTGTAGAATCCCTTCCAGCGAGGATCGCAGTACGCCAAGAAATCCGTATAAGGAGCGTTGTTCCCCATGCGGCTGTTGCTGCAGGTCCATGAGGTGCAAAAGCATGCGGTATCCCCGCATTTCAATGCTCTTATGCCAGTTCTGGAAGACCTCGCGACGACTCGCGGCGTCCCACAAGCTGTGACAGACGACACCTATCTGACGCGCACTGACTGTGGTCGGGCCAACCAGGAACATGACCTTTGGAGACAGGACGGCCTCCTGTACTACCCAGACCCGACTGAACTGCACAAAAGTCAGCTCTTTTTCTTTCAGAGGTCTGACATCGATGAAAGTAATACTTGCCCATGTCGACGTGAAGATCTCAGAGATCATTGAACGAAGAGCATGCCATGAGACATCTCGGCCAACAGCATCGCCACGCACGTGGTGTGTGTGGAAAGCTTTGACAACCGGGTCCTCACACCACTGTTCAGGTCTCTCGACCTCGGGGTTCCCACCCAGTAGTGTCTCAATGAGACGGAATGCCCTCTTCAAGTCGGCGCCAGGGCCCCATCCCAACTCACAATCACCCATAGGAAAGTCGATTGTCCTCAGAATGTCCTGCAACAAAGGATTGGCTTGTCTACCTTCGCACAAGAAGACGAGGACTCCATCGCCTTTCTCATAAATCTGGCCCATCATCGAGACTTGCTGTGCTCGCTCATCCAAATCCATTTGATTGATACAGATCTGATCGATCCAGAGGTATTCGTGCTTGGTGGCAGCTAAGAAATATGGCAGAGCGACCGACAGATGGTTCGTGATATCGATGATTTCTCCGTTAGCCAAAGCCATCGAACAGCGTCGATCGGAGTCGCCCCAGGCGTAAGATACGGTCTGGTAAGGCGGCGCTCTAGCTAGCGATGTTTCGACGAGGTGCAGGCGACAGTCGGAAAGCTGCGCAGGGGATGTGCTCTCGCCATGATGATGGATCGTGGGTCGTTCGATGTGAAGCAACCGGAGGCCGTCGATCTTCTCCAGTCCAACATATTCGTATCGTTTCTGTCCGGAGCTGGTCAACATTGTGATAGCTGGGGCTTGAGGGATGGAGCGCAAGTAACGTTACTCAATTGATCGTTCTAATATTTGAGCTGCCGCATTCCACGAGGCGCGGCATCGTCTCGCGTAGCGCTGACAAGCACTGCAGCCGCCCGGGAAGTGCCGCACAGTGCCGTCTGTCGAGCTGGATCAATGTTCGCACAGCCCTGCGTTTCATGAGCATCGTCGCCTTTCTGAGGCCATAAGGAAGCTGTGGCTTGCTTACCCAAGTTATCCAAATAACATCGCTGCACTTGGTTGACTTGAAGTTTTTGAGATTTTGAGCGAGCGGTATTTGCATCCGAATCAACAATGTGTGCAGTCATGACACGACGCACATATCATTGCCGTACGTCCACTTTGTCATGTTGTGACGAACGTACCTAAGAAACACGTCGACAGCGTGCTAAAGTCAGATCCGAAGCTACTGCCAAGCATGGCAGGCACGGTGCCAAGACCTGACAAATCATAGCAAAAGTCCTACCTAGGTACTCTTGACATGCTGAGTAATGTGAGGGGCGCTTCTGAACGTCGATAATGCTGTGGATTCTAGCTGCATGTCATTAGTCCAAATAGCATTAAATGATCGCACTCCCGGTCCTCGCGGACAATGACCTCTTCAGTAGCTCCCGTGATGCCCATTCTCTCTATCCATTCCACCATCGGGCGCTTCTCTCCGCTGCAGCCAAAACGACTGCGTCATTCATCGTGACCACCCTTGGTGCCCAGAGCGCCGAATGCTGTCCCCGAACTCCTCGCTGTACGTAACGCTGTAAAATAGCCACATGGATTCCGATAAATAGTTGTACACTTCAGCGAAGGCTGGCTTACCTGCAAGGTGTTAGCATGATCCACGCCTGAATGCACGGGCAGCGTACCCAAGCCTGGAGGTCTTAGCCCTCTATGCCTTGGAATTGCATGGCCGGCACGTCTTTATCTTGCACTTGGCGCATTCGTAGATGAACCAGTGCGGGCCAGAGTGGCACAGGTTGCAGTTCCAGAGGATGAGCGTTGTGTCGGACTTGATCATCCTGAAAGCATGCTCGCACTTTACAGGCTTGGCCATCGTGCGAATCTGGGGTTTGTTAGCAGGATTGAACAGCATGGGACTGATTGCATATGTCAGGCAAGACGTGCCTGGTCGGTCCAAGAACCAAGGTGAGAGTACCGTTATGGACTGGAGTCGAAGCGAGGACGGACTGCTAGCAATCGACGCTGCGGCGAGCTCGATGAAGGTCCAGAATGAAGATGAGGCTGATATCTAGTCTGATTGATCGAGTCCAGTGCGAGCGATGAGAATGGAGTGAGTCCGGAAGGAAGGACTGGTTTGACCTGCGAATGAGATTGGCAAATCACACGAATGACCACCCAAGTTATATAGCTGTTCCTGTCGAGGGCCGTTGGTCGTATGTCCAGTGGCCGTGTTGCGCCAATTGTGGACTCTGTCCTTTATGCAGCCCACAGCGCAGGCACGGAGCGCAGCCAGTGACAGGCTAGGCGCACACAGAGGTCGTCGAATGCAGACGGCGAGTGATGACTTGGGAGACGAGGCAGAGATCTGGTGATACCATGGAGAAGTGCAATCGGTGCGACGTACTGGTCCTTTTGCCCTTCAACGGCCGGCTGGCCACTACTGCGGCGCCCAAAGCAGTAAGCAGATGGGAGCTGTCGAAGCTAAGCCGCCGTGGCTCACTCCCTCCCGCCGCCATCACGTCGATTGCGGTGCGTTGCAGAGACTGGCAGGTGATCCTTGCTGCAAGGCCAATGGGCCGCACTGCCCACGGTCTCCTTTCAGCGGTGGTGGGCGGGAAGCGTGAAGATGGGGCATCCCATTGCAAAAATTTGTGATTGAGCGCAGCTGGAGGCGCAGGAAGATCCGGCGACCAGGAACAAGCGGATCGGCGCCAGAACCCTGCCACCCGCCGAGATGGAGAGTTTCACGGCACATGCACGTAGATCTTGGTAAAGTTCGCTAGCGGCGACATTGACGCGATGAGGCACAACTTATTCCAATGCGTGGTGCAGACAACTGGACTCTGTGGAAGAGCACACCTACTCGGCGACGCCGCCCTCGGTCTGCGGATGATCCCATATCATTCCTCCTGTCTGCGGATGATCCCATATCATTCCTCCTGTCTGCGGATGATGATCCCATATTCCTCAGTAGTAGTCGGGGCAGTTGACCATCTGGGACTGCTCCTCTGAGCTCTACACCTCCGCGGACGCGCCCGCAGTCCTGTCCGCGACCGAGATGTCAGGAAGACGCACCTGTTTGTTACCAGAGCCGTGCCCTATCAAGCCACCTGCATACGCCTCGCATCCGCCACGAACGCCCACACGGCGGGGAGCCAGCTTCAGAATGCGAGACTGATCATCCTCTCTGCAGCACCACAAATCACTACTGTCCATCATTCCTGTCATCATCATCGTAGGGCTCATCCTGCTACTTCAAGGCCCACACGCGTGGAGCTAACCCAAGTGGGCCATGTATTTGAGAGATGCGTCGTCTGTCTGGACAATGATGTTTCCCCCCATCTCTCGGACCCGAGGCCGTCGTCCTTCCGCCGCCAGGTGCTCCAAGACTTTGACTCCGGCGCCATCGTCCCATCCTCCACTACCTCCACATATGCCATTCCAGTGGCGTTCGATAACAGCTTACGATGCATCACAAACATCAAAGACTCTGGTCAACCGGCGCTCGCATGGCTCTGGGTCATCCAGCCCTGAGCTCCCGGATGTATTCACGCCAGACTTGTCGTGTAACTCCCTCTCGCTCCCATCCGTTCAGTTGCAGTAATAATGATGAGGCTGCGTCTAGACTTGCACTATCCGTCAATATGTGCTGGATACAACAGCATACGTCACTTCGACCGGCCGCTACCCGTTGACCAGTCTCACTACTCGGATTCTCACATAGGCCGTTCCTTACCAGGTACCGGTTTCACGGATGCAGGACTCACCCTGCAGCCACACCTAGAACTCGATTGACACCTTGGGTGCTCTGCATACGTTAGGTGCTCGGTTTCGCTGGATCCTTGACATTCTCTGGAATGACGCCGGCTATAGGCGGGTACACGGCGGAAGCCCGATGCTTCAACTGCTTCATCACGACTGCTAGGCGGCATCGAGAGAGCTTCGGCATTCCTTGTGCATCCGGTTAGTGGGTCTCCTGATAACTGTTGGAATCGACCATGCGCTTCAGAGTTCGGGAATGGCTTAGATCTACGGTTACATACACGATCTGATGCGTCACGTATCGCAAAGAAGCGTGGAGATGCTCGGATTTGCTGACTGGCCATACTTGTGGCGCAGGTCGTCCCTAATGCTCATACGGAGGCTGATGTTGCGCAGCCTCTTTGCAATCTGTAGGACCGGCCGTACAACAGCTTGGGGCCTGATCAGGCATTGTCCATATACACGCGGCACGACTTACTCCTGCTTGCCAGAGGCGCCATTGGGAGGGCGCGTGGCGTGAATCATGCCACCGTCATTCTTTGAGCCCTCTGGCTTCAACAACTTCGACCAGCTAGCACATTCGAAGGATGACACGGCATGTTCTACGTCCAGACGTTGTACATGGTCCGCATGATCGCCCGTCTGACCCATCTCCTGGGCCGCGGGATCTCAAGCCGAACGCGCTGCGCCGGTTCGGATCGACGGGTGTAACAGAATACCACCGGCATCTCTAGACCTTGGAGATGGGCCGACAAGGTGGAGCGCAACACGTACACGAACACAGCCATGGCTGCCGTTGGGCGTTGCGGCTCAAGGGCCCATGATGACCCACTGAGGGTGTCACATATGACTATTGCGCAATCGCGCAGACTAATGCAGGAACAGGAATTTTGGTCATCGTGTGAACACACTAATCCAATACTGACGGACTGTCTGGTAGGGAGGCACACACATTGGGAGCGCCAAGGTTTCATCGCGCAGAGATCTTGCCAGTTGGGAGGCACATCACGACGACGCGCCCCAACCCACCACTGTTCTGCCAGTCACCAGCATATCTTGCTTGAAACACGTTTCCTGTGAACCGAAAGGATGACTCGAGGATCCGGAACTGGGGGACCAGAAAGCTACCAGGTCAGGCAAGTTTACAGGTACTGAGACGCATGCAGTCTTGTCAAATGGACCAAGATGCCGATGGTGAGCACATATTGCAGCCTTCATTGTCGATTGAAGACTTCAAATGGCACTGGCCATCTCTCATTCTATCCAAAGGAGCATCGCAAGAGACTATCACGGCAGAGATTCAAAAAAAAAACCCCCCCCGTTGCGATCATTGCAACTTTAGATCTACCAAGGTTGCTCAAGCTGTGCGTCAATAGGAGATCGTTTGAGAAAAGCATGATCCTTTGAAAGCGCATTCATGGTGGTCATCTCCATCCCGATCTGCGGAACTACTCATCAATTCTCTTAAAAACATCCCAAACTGTGCACCAGCGCCATGATGCCTTGGATGTGCTGTCCATTCAATTGCCCTCGTTAAGTTTGGCTAGCTTTACCAACCGTACGTCTCGGTGAATAAGTAGATGCCCTGTGCACCACTTCCCTTGTGGACAGCTCGCTCGTCTGATAGAGCTGCTACAAATGTCCGAGCTTGTGCTGTGATCGAAGCACCGCCGCAGACAACGACAGCCGTCTCCCCAGCTGCAGCCTCCACTGGTGGCCGAATCATACATTCGACACTTGGTCTGCGCTCGTATGCGATGTGTAGTGAAGACCGTCGGCTATTAGCAGCGGTCAGGGATAGAGGGAACTTCTCGTCTTCCAGCGATGACATGCTGCTTTTGCTTGAGCACTCGTCATTACCGACTGCATTTGCATTCGAACATGCTTCGACTTTGCATTCGAGAAGTTCAATCGTGTTTTGGCGTTCAGCGACAACTGGTGCAACTACACCGGTACCTTGCGTGATATGTATGGTGATGTTCAGATTCAAGGCGAACCCTTTAGCTTGCTGCACCAGTCCTTGCAATGTATTATGGAACCACTCGATATGCTCATGGTACCGTATGATCCAGTGCATCGAGATGTTGCGTATGCATCCAGACTTGTTCACCAGAGTCTCAAGTACAGGCACCACAAAAGTTGCGCCAGTAGAAGAAGCGACCAGGACAACAGTCTCGTAGTGGCTCAATTTTGGCGGCATGCCCCAGGGGCCGCTCAGGAAGGCGCGGAACTGCCTGCCTGCAACAGGATCTTGTCTTAACGCAGCCTTGAGCAAGCTTCTTGAGAAGCCCTTATGAGCTTTGATCAGCAAGGTCAAGGCCTGCCCATCGACCCCTGCTGTGGACGAGTTGGCGATCGTGAAAGGATGGAGCTCCAGGAGTCGCAAACGCGGCAGGCTCAGGAAGACGTGCTGACCAGCCTCCCAGGAGAAATCGACGTTTCTCAATGTCACACGTACCACGTTCCCGGGCAAGACTTGCAGATCAGCGTTGTAGCCAGGCGCTCTTGTCCACGCCCGTGTAAGGAGATGCATGTTCCGGCAGATGTTCCATCCTACTCGAACACCCCAGTCCAGTGCCACGAATACAATTGCCATGTACACGTTGTAGCGTGCATAGGAGGGGACATGCTTATAAAGGAGCCAAAGCAGTACTGCAGCCGCGACAATATGTTGTGCCACAAACAGCTCATAAGCCTTAGCACGGAAGAAGCCAAAACCAGAGAGCATCATCCAGGTTACGACGCCGAAAGCTCCAAAGCCGTATTTGACCATGGGCATCATCTGAATCTCAAGGAGGATAAAGTCTGCCAACCACCATTCCCGAATGAAGTAAGACCAGTGCACGATGGCAGTCAGAAACACCGTTCGCGCAATCCATCGATGTAGCCAGTTGAACCGCTCGTAAGAAATGCCAGTCAACAGACTGAGAGGATTGAACTTGCATGACAGCAGGTAGATGAAGGGTATCTGAGTCACAGTGACCCAAGCTGCCCGGAAAGCAGGTTTCTCGAGCCTATAGGCGTCGGACTGCTGAAGTATTGTATTGCTCCACAGAAGAGTGAGGATGACGACCCAGTAGGCCGCGAGAAGCAGCCATCTTCCAACTGGGAGCGGGCTGAAGTACTTGGAGATGCTTCCTGTGAAATAGATTGGTTGCGGGTACAGCAGCTCGCGAAGTGTGGCGGTCGCTGTTGCGTACGTCTGGCTCGAAATGCTCTGCGGCCGCCAGGGCCTGCTGTATGGCTTGACTTGCGCACATCGAATTCGTTGTCTGGCTTGTAGAGTATTGATAAGGCGAAAGCAGGCAAGCAAGCCGACGACTCCCGCAATGCCATACCAATAGCCATGGGCTATGCGTTTGTTGACTCCAGTAAACATTCCAGCACTGGACATATCCATGCCTCCCATGCCACTCATGTCCATCCCGTCCATACTCATATGGAATCCTTGATTGACGCAGTGATACGAAAAACCCGAGATGAGCAGTCAAAGCTGCGACACTGCCAATATCGTCGTCTTTCCGGATGCTGTAGTGGCGAAATCAGACCGAATTGCGAGCTCGGCGTATACTTCTCAGAATACGTAACTAGATAGGCAAAAGTAGACTTGACAAGCCGCTTACATAGACCGCACGATGGCGATAGCCGTCACGATGGTGAGTCCAGGCGTAATCGTGCGAGGATCTGGAGTTGCCGGGACCTACTTGCGTAAATATGCTCAGCCAAGGCGCTAGCAAGGGGAAGCTTCCGTTCATATGCTGTCTCTGCGGTGATCGTGCAATCTTACAATTCCTGTTGCACGAATTAAGTTGCAGCATACACACCACCACTACAACGAAACGCCGTCGAGAACGTGGGTGGCGCTGCAGGGTCAGCGTGGGAGCGTGCAGTCTCACGTCGGAGCAACGAACCCTTTCTCGCTTGCTGCAGGTCTTAAATAGCAAGGTATCCGCCGTCTCCGAAGCGAAGGCCACACTGCCCAACATAACCGTGAGGCTCAGCAGTCTGAGATCTAGACAGGCAAAAACATGTTGCGAAAGATTCTGATCACCCTCGGTGCAGCGAGCATTTCATCTGCTCACTTCATTCTGCAGTGGCCTCCCACCGCAGGTTTCGACGATGAGGCCGAAAGCAAATCCCCGTGCGGCGATGCCACTATCACCGTCAATAGCAGCAGTCCAGAAGTCCAGGTCAGCCAGTTTGCCGTGTCAATCAAGAACACGCATCCCACGGGGCAATGGCAGTTCAGGGCCACCACAGACACTCAAGAGCCGTACAACTTCACCGACATAGTTCCTGTGGTGAACTCCACCGGCATCGGCGACTTCTGTCTGCCGAATCTGCGCGCTCCAGATGACTTCGCTGGCAAGGCCGGAATCCTTCAGGTCATCGACAACAGCCCTGATGGCCTTCTGTACCAGGTACGTCTTAGTGATGATAAAGGTCCTCTGTGCAGTATCTGACCATAACCCCCTGCAGTGTGCTCCGGTGAACTTTGTGACTGGCTCGAACAGCACTGTGGGTTCAGCTTGTATGAATGCTACGGGATTCACAGCATCATGGACGACTGAGGAGAGCCTGTCGACCAACGCTACTACGAGTGGCACTGCAAGCAGTTCAGCGGCCACAGCGACTAAGACATCCTCCTCATCAGCTGATGCGGTGACGGCAGCTGGTCTGGGTAGCTTGGTGGGAGCATTCGGTCTGTTGGTGGGTCTGCTCGTTTAGATTCCAAGATGGTCAGTTCTGGAGTGTTACGTCGACGGAAAAGTGCTGCACTGTTGTCTTGATGGGATGTATTTCAGTCCTTTCCAGTAAATAAGGTACCTCCTACGCCTGCGTGTCCAGCTGGGTGGCTTGGCTTATCATTTTTCACATGAATCTCGCCCTATCCGCATCATGTCTGTATCAACTGCGATGCACCGCGTGAGCTTGCAGTGCTCCGTGTGTAGTAGAAGTGTTAAGGCATTGGTGTAATGGGTGAAGAAAAATCAGGCATTCAAAGCCATGACGCCGTTTTTGCACTTCCAGGTTGGTAGTCATGCACACGACTTCTGCCATCTACGCTCGACAGACGCGTGCCTGCTTCCAGGTTGAATTGGAGTCGCGTCGACTGCCTGAACACCCGTATCGAGATACGGAGGTATGACCACGATGAGCCATGGATCGGGGCTTGCCATTCCAACTTGACGAGCTCTGGCATCCCTCTGCTTTGGACGCTGACCTCGATGACGCATCACTATTCCGGGCGCCTGACTTCGGCCTCGAGCCTTTGCAAGTTGAAAATGAGACAGACGAGCCACTCATCGCGGACTTGGATCTACGTCCCTCCGACATCCATACTGATGATCTTGATGACCATGAGTTGGCTCAACGCACGGTCGAGCTTTCTCAAGACCGACTCACAGACCACTCCCACGATTCGCGGACACTGGTAATCAATCCTGCTTTTGATCCCTCGGTCTTCGATCTGCACCCGTCCGACGGCACTGCAAGCTCCGGGTTGATCACATGGGAGGCATTTGGCAGAGCAGAGGTCTCCGAAACGGCTGTCACTGGTTGTCTATCCGAGGCCAAGCTTGAAGCATTTGATGCCGCGCTTTCGCTGTCTCACGGATGCAGCGGAGTGCTTCCACAAGACACGTCCCTCCGAGCACTCTGCAATTTAGCGCTTGGACGATCTTCTGTGTTCTTCCAGTGGGATGCGACGAAGAAAAGCTTCGCGCAGACTATCCCAGACGTACCAACATCGGGCCTTAGCTTGCCGTGCTATGCCAACCTCCTCTCACGGCTCATGGGGTTTGGTAACATGTACCGAACGCTGCAAGACTGGGCAGACTCGACACAGCCTCTCCGACCAATGAGACCGGCAGTCAGAGTGTTGCAGCGAACCACTCTTCGCATTCTTCAGACAGTGGAGGCGAGCATTGCCCTGAGCTTCTCCGACGATCTTCACTCCATTCTACAGCTTCAACAGAGCATCAGCTTGCCACTACAGCTGCTGGATCACCTATGTGATCTCAAGGAGGCAGTGGCGACATGCACGACCGAAGAGCAGGCCATTTCATCGATCTCCCATCAGACTCAAGCTATTGTAGAGACAGGAAGCTTGTTTGCTGATGTGCTGAGGCTGCTACTGGAAGAGATATGTGCACCTTGGCTAGAAGGGCTGTCAGTAGAGCTGGGTCTCTCCGACGTGTGTCTGCACGATGGCAGTGTCTTAGATTTGCAAACGTCTGGCACCGTAGACCAGCTTGACGTGTCGTTTCATGCGACAAGTCCAGCCCAGCTTTTGGCATCGACTTTGCTCGATCCGCGCGATCAAGCTCTGATCAGGGACACCAAAGCTAGCCTTAGGCTGGTGAGACTGCATACGCCCGAGGTCCGCCTGCGATGCCCAGGCTTAGATGCTGCAAACTTTGTGTTTTCATCAAATGCCTTATCTCATATCGCAGAGATGACTGACAAGCACGACCAAGCCACAGAGATGGACGAGTTCTTCGTGCTGAATGACATGGGTACCCACCCACAAGTTGTACATCCAAGATCGCAGGACGCACTGGGCGAAACAGTCCAGGCTACTCTGCACACAGAGATTTCTGGAGTTGTAGCGCGAGGTATCAAACTGGAGTCGTCGGTCACCCAGACCATATTCGAGAAGCTTCGTCCGGCGGTTACGATGCAAGCGCGTTATCTGAACCAGGAGGTCCTTCGACACATCTTCGGGACTTGTGGCTTGAAGAAACACCTCGAGCTCCAGCGCTCCTTCCACCTATTCGGTAACGGCGACTTTGTCATCCGTCTCTCCACCGCGTTATTTAGTCCAGATACGCAGACAGCACGTCGGACTCGTGGCGTGATCCCCACAGGAGAGGCACTGGGCCTTCGTCTTAGCACTCGGGATGGGCAGCCCTGGCCACCTGCAAGCTCTGAATTGAGGTTGACTCTCAATGAAGTAATGGATGACTGCAATCAGGATCTACAGCCGAGAAGATCCGGCACGCCGGCGGAACTCCCAGGTAACCTCAGCTTTTCTATTCGAGAGCTGTCCGATGAAGAGATCGACCGCGTCATGGACGTCAGCTCAATCTACGCTCTTGACTTTCTCCGACTGCAGTATACTGCACCTGCACCCCTCGATACTATCATAACACCAGCATCGTTGAAACGCTACGACGACATATTCAGATTCTTGTTGAAGCTCTTGCGAGTACTAGATGTCACAACGCGCTTGCGGAGGGAGCATTTGACGAATAAAACCCCAGTGTCGTCAAAAGCCAAGCGCTTTGCTCTCGCAGCGCATCACTTCACAAGCAATTTGATCTCGACTATGATGGATCTTGGGATTGAGGCGCCATGGCGAGAGTTTCAAAAAGGCATTGAGGAAGTAGAGCAGTCTGTCGAACCCCGACACCATTCAAGTCTGGCTGGGGGACTCGATGCGGGAGTAGCAGCTTTGAGACAGATGCACGAAGTCTGCCTTGAAGGCATCAGGAGCCATCTATTCCTGAAGCGCAAGCAGGCTAAGGTCAGCAATGTTATTCACGGCGTCCTCGATACGATCCTCCAGGCATGCTCGAGATTGCATAATGCGTCGTCTCGCTTCGATGACTCAGATTTTAGGAGGGCTTTGTCGGGTGCCCTCACCTTATTGCAAACGATTGTCCATATGCCACCGAAGCAGCACGAATCTCAGATCTACGAAGTCGAGATGGTCAGAATATTGCTGGCGAGACTCAACTTTAACGAGGTCGCCTATCTTGGAGACTCGTGAGTGGCAGCGATCCAATCGTGAGTACAGTCAATCTGCATACCTTCGCAACTATCCGGCGCAAGACGGATATTGATGGTGTGCACGTTGGATCATGTTGATGTCAACATCGGTTCTAGCTGAGCCTCAACATAAGGTGCAGACAGAGCCCCAATCGATACCGCGATCCTGCGACAACCATCAAATGGCTGCTGCATGTGCTGCAGATCAATGTCGGACTTCGGGACGGGGAACCGCGATTCTGTCCGACTGCAGAGGCACACCTCAATTCAGCTTCCCGCCTTATTATACTGAACGAACTCCAGCCAGTTGAAACACAACCGATCAACCATCAGCAGACTGTCATGGGTACTCCTTGTGCAATGGGCCTCTAGGTTCCCAACTCCAATAGCCCTTTCGCTTCCCCACCATCAGTCCACGCTCAGCTTCATCGACGCGTCACGAAATGGACCGTTTCTATCCTCCATTGGCGCATTCCCAGGCTGCCGGCCAACAGGGCAGACAGCAACGTGCGCATAGGAAAATAGTACAATATGAAAAAGGATTCTGGTGGTAGGTGTACGCACCTGGCTCGCTTGTTCCATACTTCACAACGTCTGTCTACGGTCTAGCAATCTCAAAGCCCTCCCTAAAGCGATTGCTGGCAGGAGTTTTCGAGCCACACGTCAACCGATTTTACGATGATGGCTCTGGGCGGGGAATTGCGTGGTTCTCGGCTCCAAGCTGCCATTGGATTGGTGGCGGGGCTCTGTTTCTTCCTCTTTGGCTATGATCAAGGCGATCTTGCAGGTCTCTTGACTGTCCCTACCTTCCGTGCACAGTTTCCACAGATCGATACAATTGGCAATCCCGGCAGCCTTCATACTGCGACAATCCAAGGTGTCACTGTAGCAGCATGGAACATAGGCTGCTTCCTGTCGGCTATGCTGACCATTTTATGGGGTGAGATTCCTCACTCGCACCAGATTGAGCCTGACAGCTAACTTGAATTCAAAGGTGACTTAATCGGACGCAAGAAGACCATCTACATTGGCTTGACCTTTCTCTGCTCTGGCGAAATCATCCAGGCCTGCAGCTACTCTTACGGTCAATTCATCGCCGGAAGAGTCGTTGCCGGCTTTGGCAATGGTTTCAACGCAGCGACCGTGCCTGCGTGGCAAGCCGAGTGCTCCAAAGCGCACAGGAGAGGAACGCTTCTGATGATCTCTGCTGGAGCTTGTATTGCTGCTGGGCTCTCCTTCAGCTACTGGATAAATTTCGGCATGTACTGGGTGGAGTGGAATTCAGCAAGCTGGAGGTTCCCAATCGCAATCCAGCTCTTCTTCTTGCTAAGCACCTTCGTTCTAATGCATTTCATGCCGGAATCCCCGCGCTGGCTCATCTTATGTGGAAGGGAAGAAGCCGCTTTGGATGTGCTGTCGGCACTGAACGACAAGCCTCGAAACGATACAGCCATCCGCCAGGAGTTCCTTTCCATCAAGGACGCTGTCATAGAAATGGCGAAGGGTTCGACGATGGATTTGACGAGCATGGGCGACTACAGACATATCCACCGTGCGATCTTGGCCTCTGGCCTCCAGGTCATGCAACAAATGTCGGGCATCAATCTGATCACGCAGTATCTTGCTGTGCTCCTCCTGCAGCAATTCCGCTATGAACGCCCCTGGGTCGCTCTGGTCATCTCCGCATGCGCTGGGACTGAGTTCTTCCTGGCTTCATTTGTGGCTGTCATCGGGATCGATCGCTTCTGGGGACGCCGGAGTCTTCTGATGTTTGGTGCCAGCGGCATGTGTGTGTCCATGATTGTCATCTGCGTCATGGAGTATATTGACATTCGAGCTAGTTTAATTGCTGGGACGGTCTTTGTGTTCGCATTTTGCACATTCTTTGCAATCGGGTGGCAAGGTATGGCCTGGCTGTACCAGGTCGAGATCATACCTCTGAGGATAAGAGGACCAGCCAATGCGCTATCCACGGCTGTTAACTGGCTCACCAACTTCGTTGTCGTGCTTATTGCACCCGTCGCATTTCATAGCATTGGCTATCGGACATTCATCATCTTTGCCTGCACGTGAGTGGTTATGCCAAGGCCTATGTGCGCTCCCCCTTGCTGACAATATCGCAGTAATTTCGTGAGCGTCCCGATCATCTATTTCTTCTACCCTGAAACAGGCTTTCGCTCTCTAGAAGAAGTCGACGTGGTCTTCCATGCTGCAGCCCTCAGTCCAAGACCCTGGCTATCTGTCCGTAAGATCGCAGCCAACGAGCCGCTCTGGTACGGCAAAGATGGCGACGAGCCATTCGACTACGAAGCCTCTGAGTGGCACCAGAAGCACACTCGGTTCAGTGAGGGGATGAGATCGTCGGATGGTGGCACGGGGAGCTTGACCAATGGTGTTCGGGAGAAAGGCAGCCATGGCTCTCCGATAGATGGCATTGAGAGAGAGATGGACAAGTTGCCTAGCGAGGACGAAAGAGCGAAGGCGAGTCCTGTTGAGGAGGTTCCGAGGCAGCCAGCTGATGAGACGGCACCGATGAGTAAGGATCATGAGATGGTTCCCAACTCCGTCAGGAGCTTAGAGTGTGCTGGGGGAGGGTATTGAGCTTCGGGCTCTGCATTGTTGAATGTGAAGTGGTGTAGGATACATAGGCCGACGATACATGTTGATGAAACAAGTGTGATACGAACTTGGGCACAGTCTTGGACGGAGTCTCATGGATATGGATATGCAGACTTTCTCATCGTTGACCGCATTCTGACGACGGCGCGGGGTTCCTTCTTTTCCCTCCGCCCTGCGGCATAGCAGACAGCACTACCGCCGAGCAATATGGAAGGAGCATGAACGTGGTGGTTACAGGTGGTGTATTCGCGGCTAGCGCCGGCTTTAGACGGAGATTCGGGAACCGTCACGGGTGAGCGTGCCTGCCTGCCCTGACGCGCGCCTTCCAAACCTCGAGTCGCAACAGCCGCATCAGGCCCCGACTTTCCCGACACTTTCGAATGACCAACACCTTCGCTGAGATGCGCAACCTCAACTGCTTCACATGTTCTACGAACCAATAATCTACATGTGACCCATCCCCCCTCTACGACCGAAGCTCGTCCCGCGCTCGTCCCCCCCTTCAACACATCTGCGATACCACCTGACACCACGACTTTGCCTGCGACTCACCAGCTGCCGAAGACCGACATGGCACCGGCCGACGTCGAGACATTCTCGTACCCGCACAAGACCGCAGAGTACAGCTATCGCGTGCCCACGCCGCCGCGCATTGTCGTGCCTCCGCCCGCCCTCAACTCCGAAGCACTACCCGAGATTACGCTCAACGCCCTCCGCTCCGCCAACTTCCTTAACGGCGTCAACCTCAACAACATTATCACCCAGAATGCGCTGCTGGAATGGACATACGAGCGCCGGCGCGAGGCGCAAATGATCCTGCCCTACCTCTACCTGGGGCCCATGGGGAGCGCCAAGGACGAGAAGTTTCTCAGGGGTGATAATTACGCAGGCAAGGACGTGGAGGGCGTGAGGAAGGATGTCACCATGGTACTCGGCATCAGGCAGAAGCACACTTTCGGCAGCAAAGTCATGACCGGTGTGCTGAGGAAGGCGCAAGAGCTGGGCGTGGAATCGAGATCCATCGAGCTCGCGGGCAATCAAGACCTGATTCACAACTTTCCTCAGACGACCACAATGATCAACGAGCATCTGAGTAGAGTGCACAGTACTACCGGCCAGCTGGGAAAGGTGTTGGTATTCTGTGAGAGTGGGAATGAGAGAAGCGCGGGCGTTGTGGCGGCATATCTGATGGAGACGCATGAGGATACGGACTTCATCAAAGCAATGCAACTGGTGCAGGCGCAGCGATTTTGTGCCAACTTTGATGATGGGTTGAAGAGGCTGTTGCAGGGTTACTGGGACATCCTTTGTGCAAAGAGGCAGATTGCTGAGCAGCAACAGCAGCAGCAGGCGCTGCTGAACGGCGCCGTCGGGATGTTGCATCAGTCGAGCAAGCGTAGTTTGAGTCGCGAAGACGAGGATGCCGCCATGAACGGGATGGATCAAGATGATGACGAGCGCTTTGGTGGGCGCTCTTTCGCGCCTTTCGCAGACCAGCCGATGTAAGCTGTCGGCATGGTTGATGGGAGAGTGTGCCCGAATGCGATGCCCCAGCCGCGGAGATTCAGGGAATGGGTGTGCGAGCCCATTTCCGCAAGAAACGAATGATACCCATGCGCATGCGCAATTGCATGAATAGATCGGCGAGGTATTCTTGATCAATTAGCGAGGCGTTGGGTGGGTGTTTGCCGATCGCAGCGGTGCTGTACAAAACATAAGAATCGGCGTGGAATCTGTATACAAGCAGGCTTTCGCCTGTCTATCCATGGCTCCCCAACCTTGCGTCTCATGGGCGACCGAGTGCGCAGCCAGCCTGAAGATCGCCGCCAGCTTTCGTTACTGCCGCTGCGCTCTGACTGGACATGCCGTACCACTCATTTCTGGCGCCAAGACCCTGACCAGACCTGCATTGTCTTATTCATCGGCCGTGTCCTGGCTTGGTGGGCTGTGATTGAAGCATTTGCCAAGGCCCCATAATCACCTACAATGAGGTGATCAAGTAAGTGGCTCGCTGGTCTCTGCCAATTGTTCGCGGCTGACGCTCCTTTCTCTTCAACGCCCTTGCCGCCTGTTGCCTTTGCGCTTGGGCCAATAGTGGTGACTTCGAGCGAGTCTCTGAAGATAATGAACGGTTGTCCGCTTCGTCCTGCAATTATCAATACGCTGTCGCACCGTCAGGCCTCGAGGCTAGGCCGTCGAAGTGTCAGCCAGTGGTCTACCATCGCGCAGAGTCAGCTCGGGTGTCAGTACTGCTTGCAATCACTCGGACCAGCCGTACCATCAAGCGAGAGTCCGAAAAGCTCATCTTTACCTAGAACACCTTTACTTTCTAGGCCCAGACCAGACTTCCGAAAATGTCTCCTTTAATTTCTTTTACCAGCTTTCTCACCTGCATCGATACGGGCATCCCACAACAGCGACACAGAAGCTAGCTCATCAACTCTGTGCAGATCCTTATGGAGGACGCCGCGTAGTCCGGCGTTGCTACCTTAGCTACAAGGTTTCTTTCCCAGGTTGTAATCAATACCCCATATCTAAGGCGAGTCGGATCTTCCGCCGCAGACACAAGCGTCCCATGCAACACTTAGACGAGCTTGGGTGGACGTACCATTTCAAGGTTGACGATCAGTTTGCACACGAGCGAACTATTCTAGGCGATAAAGATCTCACGAAGAGGTCTCTTGTAGTGTGCAAGAATGTCACGGCTCATCACAAAGACATGCCGAAGGAGGCAAGCTTCAAGCTGAAAGGCGTGAAGTTCAACCAATTTGACGAAGGTTATCTTGTAGGGGTCTACGAAACCTCCAATTAATGACGTTCCTTCGGCGGTCTGACTTACGCCGTAAGCTCTATGGATCATGAAAAGCGGCCACATGAAAAGCACATTTTCGAGCCCGAGAGGTGCTGGGGTCCCAATTATGGAAGAGAAGTTGTTGGGAGGGCGTGGTTTGAGACGTCCGAGATGTGAGATCGTGAGCTTGATGCGAGCTAGCGGAGAGAATATACGATTGGCGAAGAGCGAAGTTCGGCCATGGGGCTAGCATTGGCTGATGATGATGATTCAAGATGAAAAGTTCGGGCGTAGTCTGCTTTCAAAGTCGATCAGATCGGGTCGCGACGGCTCTTGCCCTGTGCGGCCACTAGTGGATGCATCCAGTGGTTCTCACTCTGTACAATAGTACATTTATGCGCGTGGCTGCTGCGCCAACGCGGTTCCAATCTACATTTTCTCGCCAGCCGAATCGTCCAGACCTGTACTTCTGCAGTTTGCACGCGAATCTCAAGAACCTCCAGGTCATCATCGCTCGTCAGCAATCGATGTAGCACGTTTCCGCGCGTCCGCAGGAAAGCAAACTTACGTGCGTCTAGGTAGGAATTCCATCAGTCAACCAATCGATCGATTGGTTCAGTCGTTGACTATGACCTTGGATCATCGCGCTGTCAACGCGTAGTAAGCCGCTGACCTGAGCAGTCAACGGAATTCCTAAGGAGTCAATGGAGTCAATTAGCCGTCAATGGAGTCGATCAGCGTCAATGGAGTCAATGAGCCGTCAATGGAGTTGATCAGCGTCAATGGAGTTGATCAGCGTCAATGGAGTTGACCAACGTCAATGGAGTCAATAAGCCGACAATGGAGTCAATAAGCACTCAGTGGAGTCATTAAGCAGTCAACCCCCATCATCCAATGGCCATAGGTCATAGAAGGTCGAGAACAGGAGATTCGTATCAGCTCTCTGTTTCGCGCGCTGTTTGTACGGCTATCAATTGCAGACCGATGTAAGGGTGCTCCGCCCCGAAACGCTGTAAATCGTGCGATATATTGTACAAAACAAGCGGATACGACCACGTACGGCCAGAGGTCATCAGAGAACAGAGGATCCCGTCCGCTCTCCTGTACTTAAGCTGGGAACCGGTGGATTAGTACTACGGTGGGTGACCACGTGGGAATACCCACTGCTGTACGTTTTGACTTTTTCTTTTTCCTCCCGCTCACGCAAACGACAAGTTCGATGGGGACGCCGGTGGGAGATGGTCGTTGCCTCGACCGGGGCTGTTGGGATGATTGGCTTCGGGCTTCGGGCTCCTGTATGATAGTCTCAGAGAAAGCTAAGGTAGGCTTTGACTGGAGGTGAGTTGCACGCTGGTTGTGAGGACTAGGCCTCATTTCCATTATTCCCAGATGGATGTATCTCAGTCCAAATCTGGCGTTGCATTAAGTACGTTATACATCTTCGGAAGATCTATATCCAAAACATCCTGTCTCTTTTATTGCCAGCCTTGATCGACCGCTTCTTACACGGGACCTCACAAGCGAACAGTGGCACCGTCGAGCAGAAGAGCATACATGCCCACAACTGCGCTGCTGATCATGATCGTGGCACGGCCTCCGCAAAAGTCAGCATTCCGTATTATCCAGCCCGGAAATCAAAACTCACCCAGGTTCAACTTCTGCCACCTCGACTGCAATGACCTAAACTCCTTCTCGCTCTTCTCGTCGCTGTTGTTTACCTCCAAATTCTTCGACAACGCCGTCATCCGTCGGTTCATGGGCACCATAATGAGCAACGCATAAGCCGTGGTAGCAACACTGCCCGCAAACGCCGTAGCCACGTACGGCAGCCGCTCGGCCGCCAGAGACGACTTGTTGCGGTTGAGATAGGCGCCCACAGTGACGGCGAGGTTGGACAGGGTGCAGAGCATGTTGAGAGGCGGGAAGAACTTCTCCGAGTGATGCAGGAGGTAGGCGGTTTGGGTGCCGGCGTGGTGGGTGGGGACTTGCGACATTTGCAGCATGGGCATGATGAGCGGGGATTGGAGGGCGGAGCCACCTGGATGGAGTGCATGTCAGCTAAGTCTAGCTACTGCTGAGGCAGTGCAGGCGTGTGTGAGAAGCCATACCAAAGTTGACCGCAGCGCCCAAGGTCGCGAAGGCTTGGAGCGGTGTCATCCACCAGAGATTACCTGTCGAAGTCATCGTGGCTGCTGTTGTGGTTGTGTCAGGTGCTGCGAGCTGCTGGATGGGGTCAATGATGAGGATTATGATGATCAGGGAAGGAGATGAGATTGAAAGGAGAAGTGTAGTTCTGCTGTCGTAACACCATTCTGACTCTCCCTATGTACAACGACAAGGCTTCGACTCACTCCCAAGGCCATGGCCCCAAGAAAGTCTGTGGTAGCATCGGCTCCTCACGCCGGCCGCTGGCTGCAGCTTGGAAGAAGCAAGAGCTTGGAACCTGTTACTTGGAGCGGGAACATGTGAAACCGTGCAAGCGTTCCCGCTCCGACCAACGGCCGCTACCGCCGCTCGAAACCTTGCCCTTGCAGATCATGATGTATCACGTGAGATGGTGTTGGCGATTGTGGCGTCATGATTCCCGTCTCCCGCATTCACTCCGCGCACCTATGCGGCTGTAGGTCGGGGCAGCATACATGTATGTAAGACGACCGTCTCCAGCACAATGGATCCACAATGTCCATCCCACCGATCTGGAGAGCGAGGTACTGGGTTGTGTTCCTTGTCTGGTGTCCCTCTTCATACTTTACATTAAGCATTGGGGGAGACGATGCGCGCGACACAGGCTCGTCTGGGTCTGGAGGCTTCTGCTCTACTCAAGTCCAGAGTCCGACGGCCATCCTATCTCAATCGCTTGTGCAAGGCCGAAGACCTGATCGAGCACTTTCCGCACAATGCCTACATTGGCTGGTCGGGCTTCACAGGGGTGGGATACCCGAAGAAAGTGCCCACTGCATTGGCGGAGCACGTCGAGAAGAACAACTTGCAAGGGAAGCTGAAGTACAACCTGTTTGTCGGCGCATCATCCGGTGCAGAGACGGAAAATCGATGGGCACGAAACAACATGATTGAGCGGCGAGCACCACACCAAGTCGGCAAGGAAATTGCAAAGGGTATCAACAATGGCAACGTCAAGTTTTTCGACAAGCACTTGAGCATGTTTCCGGTGGATCTGATGTATGGGTTCTACACAAAGCACAAGGAGAACAACAGACTGGACGTGGCCATCGTCGAAGCAAGCGCGATCACAGAGGATGGCGGCATTATTCCTGGAGCAAGTGTTGGTGCGAGTCCGGAGATCATTCAGATGGCGGATAAAATCATTATCGAGGTCAACACTGCGGCTCCTTCATTCGAGGGTCTGCACGATATCACGATGACGGATCTGCCACCGCGAAGGAAACCATACCTTATCATGTCGCCAGAGGATAGGATAGGGACGCCCCATATCCCTGTGGACCCGGAGCGAGTGGTGGCGATTGTGGAATCAGACTATCCAGACCAGACTCAGCCCAACAGCCCCGAGGACGACACTTCCCGTGCCATTGCCTCAAATCTGATTGAATTTCTGAAGCACGAAGTAGACCATGGACGTCTCCCACAGAACCTGCTACCTCTGCAGTCAGGCATTGGTAACATTGCAAATGCAGTCGTTGGCGGTCTCGCCTCAGGAGGCGCCAACTTCAAGAATCTCAAGGTCTGGACCGAAGTCTTGCAGGACTCCTTTTTGGACCTCTTCGACTCTGGTAACTTGGACTTCGCAACCGCAACATCCATCCGCTTCTCACCCGACGGTTTCCACCGCTTCTACGAAAACTACGACCGTTACGCACCGAAACTCCTGCTACGCAGTCAACAAGTCTCAAACTCCCCCGAAATCATCCGCCGACTGGGCGTCATTGGCATGAACACGCCCGTCGAAGTCGACATCTATGCCCACGCCAACTCGACCTGCGTCATGGGCTCCCGTATGCTGAACGGTCTCGGCGGATCGGCAGACTTTCTCCGAAGCAGCAAATACAGCATTATGCACACGCCCTCCACCAGACCCACCAAATCCGACCCTCACGGCGTGAGCTGCATAGTCCCTATGTGCACGCACGTCGACCAGACGGAACACGATCTCGACATGATTGTGACGGAGCAAGGTTTCGCGGACGTGCGTGGCATGTCGCCGAGGGAGCGGGCGAGGGAGATTGTCAAGAAGTGCGCTCATCCGGAGTATCGGCCGATTCTGCAGGATTACTTTGACAAGGCGGAGTTTGAGTGCTTGAGGAACGGATGGGGCCATGAGCCGCATTTGTTGTGGAACGCGTTTGATATGCATAGGCATCTGAACGAGCATGGGACTATGAAGATCCCGAAGTGGGCGTGATGAGCGTGGGTTGGTTGTGTATGATAGAACGAGTGAGATCCGGACTCGTTCCTGCATGGTCTTGCGTGATAGAGCCGTGCATGTCGTAAGCGAAGTAACCTTGGGTCCTTTGGTGTGTACCTAGAAGTGATAGACGCGAACGAAGACGAGAATACAGGACGTTGCGGCTGCATTTATATTAAATGGGCTCGCGATATGTTCTCCGTTGGACAACAGTCATCTTGACAAAGCATTACTCGGAGAACGGGATTGCTTCAGGCAACAGGTCATTCAAACATCTGGACGCATTTCAGCTGCCGCTTAGTGTGTTTCGCTTTATAACCCTACGGGGTCGCGACTTCCTACCAAATACTCAGCGGGCGACAAGTATCCGTCATCACCTGCAATGCGCGTGCTAAGCAATTGTCTTGTACGTCAAGGTATGTACACAGAGTCAGCGGGTTCTTCCAGCGCATTCAGGTGGGTCGCTCTTACTCTGGTTCCTGCCCTTTCGCAAGCATGGACGGACCTACTTCCTGACTATCACTTGACGTTCAGCATGAAGCCTTTGTACCTTTACGAAAATCACTGCAATCACTCTGCCAGTCATAGCATCCCTTCAAGGACAGCGCTGCCGATGAGGCTTCGAATGTATTCCATCCATCGAAAGACCGCAATTGTCACCACCTGCAGACACGAATGGGATTGCATCGCACTTTCGCACTTACATTCCCCTTCCCTATCGACCATACAATATATTGTTGCATTACCGGCTCATACTTCAAGCTTACTAAGCGTACATGGTTTCTGAAACTCAAGCCTCTATAGCTCAGTTGGTAGAGCGCGGCACTAGTATTCGCGCAGTACAAGTTATGCCGAGGTCTACGGTTCGGTATGATATCACACGCGCCCTTGGCTCCTTTGAAATATCGCTAACGATTGTGTTAGACTCCGTATGGAGGCAATATTTCCAACTGGCTTGAGATACCATTTATTTTTCGTTTTGCTGCGATCGAGGCTGCCTTTTTGGTTGGTTGTAGCAGCTGAGAACCAATTCTGTGGCACCTTTTCTGTCCATAGCCGCCTGATCGTGATTTTCTGCCCCATCACACTGTCAAGCAGTTATATTATGCGAGCGCAAACAACCTCCTCACAATATCGCCGAGCAGTCAATGGTGTCAACTAGGCGACGAAGAGACTGATCGATATTTTGTCACCACCGATTCGATCGACGAACTTCTACCTCGTACATGGGTTTGCAAACACGCAAGACAGACAGGATTGGGGTTCATGGGTAGCATTGACTCCCTATTTGTATAGTTAACTCACTGGTCACACAGCCAACTGCGTGTCATGCGGCGTGACAGCTCAACTAGCAGCCGAGCAACATTCGACAGAATGACGGGTCGATACTACTCACTATCAACCAGCTTAACAACTTGAGAAACTCGTATTCCCGCGCACCTGGATCGACTTGATTGACAACAATTTCTGCACGATCCTACTTGACCATGGATCATTTTACTGCATGCTGCAACGAGCTTCGTTGACACCGAATACCCCTCAGTCGGCGTCAAAGCCTCCACTCAGCGTCATCAAAAATTTGGTAGGAGATTGGCATCGTCCACCACGAATTTGCCCACGCAAGCCGCGAGCAAGGCGGTAGGGAAAGTGCTGGCCGGAGGTCTTACCAAGCCCTCATCAATCTTGCTATAAACAAGCTTCAATCTCTCCAGCCTCAGATGATCATAGACGCAATAATAGAGGTCCCAGTAGCCTTGGTCCTCCACGAAACAATCCTCTAGCACGAGCTCTTTCAGCCAAGAATGGGCCTCCAAGAACTCAAGCAGTTGACCCGGAGAAGGGGCGTCAATGCCAGCAAGGCTGAGACTCTGGAGTCGTGCGAACTTTAATGCGAAGAGTGGCGCCTGATCGACTTCGAGACTCTCTCCGCAAGCACTCCATATCAGTCGTGGGAGCTTGAGCCTAAGATGTGTGAGCCCTGGTGTACGTTCCAGCAAGGCCGGGATGCTCCGTGCGAGTTTCAGAGGCGGCGAGTGCTCGAGGTTTTCTTTGACGACAATTTCGAACTTCGCAAGGTGGTGTAGCGCTGTTGGAAGCGAGTCTGGGTCCGGAAAGTTGCACCCCAGCATAGTCAGACTAGAGACATTGACGGGTATCTTCGCGAAAGCTAGAGCCCTCAACATGAGACTTGTGACTGTGATGCGAGGCTGCTGGATGCAAGGTCCAGACATGTGCTGTCCAGCGCTACTGAAGTACGCAGAGCTGTAGGGCCTTTGCCGAGATGGCCAAGGCTTGCCGCATTGGTTTCTAGACCAGTCAAGTCAGTCAGGAGTATACGGACGGAAGAAAAGTCGGCGTGACCTACACATCTTGACAGCTGAATGTAGTTATCTTGCGCAGGCGATGGAACTTGCTGAGCGCCTGCGCCAGACGGCCTTGGTTCCAGAAGGGACTTGGTGCAAAGGTCTGCGAGAGCTGTCCGGTGCTGAGGCAAAGATGCTGAACGTATGGGACGATCGGCTCCTCAAATGCGAGCAAAAGGTCCTCGAGCGTGCGTGCCAGGAAGTGGGTCGCTCCCTGGCAGCCAGATACTCCGAATGCAGGCCATGAAGCTGCTTCAAAAGCTCGACAGGTAGTGCGCGCCAAGCACAGCGATTTCAAGTCTAGGAATCCGCAGATAATCTGCAGAAGTTCGGGGGGTAGTGCGGTAGTGATGGGGATGACTGGTTTGAGCTTTGGCCGAATAACCACGGTCTGATGCAACGATGGCATTTTCTGATGATGGTGTTGTTCGCGTGACAGAGGTGATGAAATTACGCAGCAGCTCGTGTGCTTTTGTAGGCGGACGGTGTCGCTGTAAGTAAGGTACCCTATAGGCGTGACTATTAAATGCTTACCCAAAAACCTACCTACCTACCTGTTCCCTTCTGGCGAACGCGATCGAAGACTGTCCTCATGACTGCTGGTCGACAAATACACAGGCCGAAGGTCTTCAAACATCTAATTACATGTATTGCGATGACAAAAGGCATCAGGGTTCACGTGTCGAAGTTGCAGAAGGTGTTTTGACAAGTGCTGGTGCGAAACTACAGCACGTGACTTGTAGCGACACAGAGTTGGAGGCAGGCAGCGCCTGTGACGGAGACAGGATGATATCCCAATATCATCCTCTAGCCTTCTTCACCAAGCCGTATGGTCGACCTACGACAACCCCTGCGTCCAGATGGTACAAGTGCCGCTCAAAGTCTCCTAATATCTCATTGATGTCTGCCAAAGTTCCACAACAAACCACAACGCAAACAGCACAGAGCACCTTCCCATACAAGCTTGCGGCCACAGTAGCAGCTTTCCTTGCAGTCATTCTGGCGTTGTACAGTCCAGCGCGATTGATACTCACAAGACAGGTGTTCGGCCGCTTCCCCTCCGCAAGCCTTACACCCACAGTCAGAACAATGGCGACCAACGGCGTCAACGGGACGTCTCAGCCACTCAAGATCATCAAAAGGCCTTGGAACGCTAGGGGCCGTGCTGATCATGGGTGGCTCTACACCTTCCACACGTTCAGCTTCGCATCTTACTACGATCCGCAATATGAGGACTTTGGCCCTCTCCGCGTCATCAACGAGGACCGTGTCCAGCGCGGCACTGGCTTCGGCACCCATAGTCACGCCGAGTTCTTGATCTGGTCGTACATCGTCAACGGTGAGCTCGAGCACAAAGACAGCATGGGCAACCTCGAGAAGCTCCGTCGTGGCGAAGTCCAGTTCACGAGCGCAGGCACTGGCATCAGGCATAGCGAATACTGCAGGAACGAGGAAGAGGATGTGCATTTCTTGCAGATCTGGGCGAAGCCCAATGTCAAAGGGCTGACTCCGAGCTATAAGACGAGGAAGTTCACAGATGAGATGAAAACCAACAAGATGCTCAGGATCATGGAGAGTGTGGACAGGCATTCGGGCAAAGATGCTGAAGAAGAACCGATCGCAATGCATGCCGATCTGAGCATGGATGCGTCGATTTTGTCTCCCGGGCAAAAGGTCAAGCACGAGCTGGTGAAGGATGGTCCTCGGAACGTATATCTTCATGTGGTGATGAGCGATCGAACGCAGCCCAGGAATGGCGGCGCGCAGCTGAAGATTGGCGATGTTGTCTTGGGTGAAGGCGATGGCGCTTTCGTAAGAGGCGCACAGGGACCGGGCAAGATCGAGGTCGAGAGCGTTGGTGACAAGGCTGCCGAGTTCCTGCTGTTTGACATGGGACAATGAGCAGTTGCTGTACGGAGCGATGTACCTTTCGAACTGCTAGTCCGGTGTGTCTTAGCCACATGGTTCTGATTCTTGAATCGTGAGCTAAGCTTTTGACTGTCGAGATGCAACCTGGCGTTCGGTGCGTAGCATGTCGGCTTCGGTACCCTCGCCGAACACTGGGGATGGTCAAGATGGAGCGCGCACATTCGTGATTCGTGGACCACGAGCCTCTGCTGAACGGCCTTTGAGGCAGTAGAACAATTTCCATGCGATGCTGTGAAGCTTGGCATGACAAGCACAAATCGTCGACAGCTGTTGTGCCCTTGAATATTGCACATCGTACCAAGTCGGGCACAAGCTGATTCGATGCATTGTTGCTCGGCATACGTGCTGCGCGGGAGGTGTCGGGGAGGCAGAATGAAGTTTCTCCGCTAGAAACCAGCGAAATCGGTCGGCTCTACCTACTGTCTTTGATTTGCATCGCCAGAGTTTCGAGGCAGCATTCTGGGTTTTCGAAGGGAAGTGCGCTAGACCAGTATTTCTACAATGCGCCGCTCATCGTCGCGTGCTCCTTCCAAACGTCCAAACTATGCTTTCCCGGCAGGAGCAAACTTGTCAGCCTCTGTCCCCTCTATGTCGAACGATTTTCGATCATTGCAGTGCTTTGCTGCAGACCTTGTCTTGCTTTGCCTGCGACCAGCGATCGTGTATCCGAGATTATTGCGACAGGTCAAAGGGCTATGAAGAGAGGTCCTCCGCTCGCCAAGACGCCTCGTCCACGGGATCCCCCGAACATAGTAATACGATAGCGCCTGCCTTTTTCGGACCCTAGTACGCTTGCACAAGGCTTGCTGCAGACGTTCCAGAAGCCGCATATCATGCGCGACAGGCAGATGCATGCAAACCAAACCATCTGGCCTATAGGACACGCCGATGGCCGAACCTTCATCTTGCCCAACTTGATGAAGCCCAGGCAAAAGCAGATCTGGATGGCCCGCTCTAGGATGCCCGTGTCGCGTGGTCGATAGCTCCCAGGCTGAACCTTATCATCTCTAGTGGCATCCATCGCATGGCAAGCTCGTGGGTATCGAGGACGCCATGCGAGTAGTGTGGTTCATGTCCGCGCATATATCAACTGCATTGACGCTCCAAGACTGCTCCCACGTCTTTGCCTACGCACTGCACAGCCCAACTCCAGTCAGACACCATGGCCTTCTTCGACAGCAATGAGAAGACGTTCGCCGTCGACAGCGAGCTTCCATCGGCAACTGCGTATGACAACAGCCATGACATCCAGGCAGGCGAGGCTGAGAACGCGGACCAGCTTCATCGCAGACTCGGGAACAGACAGATCCAGCTCCTGGCTATTGGTGGCACCATCGGCACTGCGCTCTTCGTCTCGATCGGTGGCGGTCTCGCTCATGGTGGCCCAGGCTCGCTCTTCTTGGCCTACTTTTTCTACGCCTGCATGCTGGGTCTCATCAACAACTGCATGACTGAGATGACTGTGTTCATGCCCGTGTCCGGGGGTTTCGTCCGTCTTGCTGGTCAATGGGTTGACGAGGCTTTCGGCTTCATGGCTGGATGGAATTTCTTCATTTACGAGGCGCTTCTGATACCCTTCGAGATCACCGCGCTCAATTCGGTACTGACGTTTTGGCGAGACGACATTCCTGTTTGGGCTGTATGCTTGGCGTGTATCGTGCTTTATGGGTAAGCATCCCAGTGCGACCTAACCTCCCAACGTGACACCTCAGCCAAAGCACCAAATCCCAGAGCGACTACACTTGAGCCGGGCCACCAAACGCAACAGAAGTCGAGGCACCGACGTGGACTCCATAGCCAGAAGCGCCATCATAGATGAATACTGACACTCTTCCCCTAGTCTTATCAACATTCTTGCAGTCAAGGCCTATGGTGAAGCGGAGTTCTGGCTTTCCGGCGGCAAGGTCCTCCTGATCTTCATGCTCTTCAGCTTCACTTTCATCACCATGGTTGGTGGCAACCCAAAGCACGACGCATACGGCTTCCGGTACTGGCAGAAGCCAGGCGCATTCGCCGAGCACCTCGACACCGGTGCGCTCGGCAGATTCGAGGGTTTCCTAGCCGCTCTCTGGTCCGCGTCATTCACTGTCGTCGGCCCGGAATACATCTCCATGGTGGCAGCTGAAGCCAAGCGTCCGCGTATCTACATTAAGAATGCGTTCAAGACCGTGTACTGGCGCTTTGGCTTGTTCTTCATCGTTGGTGCGCTTGCGGTCGGCATTGTGATTCCTTACAACGACCCAACCCTTCTAGGGATTCTCAGCGGCAAGACCTCCGGTGCTGGAACTGCTGCTGGTGAGTCATGCTCCGCTCTGGCCTAATGATGTGTTACTCGATGCTAATCATGTATTGCAGCCTCTCCGTACGTCATCGCTATGCAGAACCTGGGCATCACTGGCTTCCCGAACCTTGTCAACGCCTTGCTCGTCACCTCCATCTTCTCGGCCGGCAACAGTTACACATATGTCTCCACCCGCAACCTATACGGCCTCGCCCTCGAGGGTCGCGCCCCCAAGGTTCTCCGCTACTGCACAAAGTCCGGTATCCCGCTACTGTGCTTCGCGGTCGTCATGATTTTCCCCTTCCTGAGCTTCCTGTCCGTCAGTAAGAGCTCGAACACTGTGCTTACCTGGCTGATCAACCTCATCACCGCTGGTGGTGTCATCAACTACATTGTCATGTCAGTGACATACATCTTCTTCTACCGCGCCCTCAAAGCTCAAGGCTACAATCGCAAAGACCTGCCGTACACTGGATGGTTTCAACCTTACAGCGCCTGGATCGGTGCTGTTTTCATGACGCTCGTCGTCTTCTGCTACGGGTACTCGTCTTTCAAGCCGTGGTCCGCCAAGAACTTCTTCATCTACTATACCATGTTGATCTTGGCACCGGTCCTCTTCATCGGCTGGAAGGTCATCAAGCGCACGAAATTTGTAGTCCCGACTGAGGCTGACCTGGTCTGGGAGCGTCCAATCATTGACGCATACGAGGCGACCTTTGTGACACCTCCGCTTGGTTTTTGGCAGGAGATGTTGCAGCTAGTCTCCTTCAACCGGCTTGGCAAGGTGAAGGGTGGTAACGATCAGCGCGCTGCGAGCATATCATCGATGCCCGAACACATGCGAGGATGAGCAGGTGAGAGGCAACAGTGCCTTTGTTTGATGTTTGGCGCAAAGGAGGGAGATACCCGATCAATGCGTTCTTATGAGACCCCAATCGATGGTGAAGGGCAAAGTATACGAAGTAAAAGCTTTTCGTCAAAGCCACAACTTAGTGAAACGGTCAATCATGTCAACATACCACTGTGATGATACCAACAGAGGTGATCAATCAAACGCTTGACGTTTTGATAGCAATCACCTGCTTCATAACACTATCAACACGGTGATAACATTTTGACTGCTTGATAAGACCGTTCACTCCTCGGAGTAGCGGCTAATAATGTGTCAACAGCGTGACGGTCTAGAAATCCCAATCAGGCTGTCAGGTAGTTGATTGATTGGTTGACCGATCGAATCACTGCATGATACCAATGACTTATCAATTAATATCACCACCGCTCTTTCGACTCGCCGTAGACGTTTAGCCAGTCCATGATCCTTGATCAAGCCAATCTCAACCGAGCAAGCCCAGTGTTACTTCGCTCGCGGCTTTCCGTCAATGAGGACGTGCACTTCGATCGGGGCAAAGTAACTTTTCGTTGACTCCATTGACTGCTTGTTGACCTATTGATTGCTTCTTGACTCATTACCAACACCACATCACCTGCGATATGAACACCCCTCCTAGCAGTACCCCTAGTGGCACTCCCGTCACTGCTACCAGGTTCGACCGGTCTGGTTGTCACCTAATCATGGTTGGACTCATCCCGAGCCCTTCACGTTAGCTCAGCCACATCTACTGACTTCATATAGTGTCGAATCAGCAGCGCAGTTGAAGACCCACATGGCATTTCCCTTCGTGCGGTCAATCACGTCGCGGCCAATCATGGCCACATGGAAGGCTAAACTTGATCAATCCACGCCTTCACGTATGGAGGCACTCTATTATTGGCCTAGGTTTTCACTCACGCAATCGCAGGTACACTTATATGTACTCTGGATAATTCCGGAACATCATAGTCTGGACAGAACGCGTGGTGGCGGATGAGCCGCAGGAATTGGGGGCGAGGGTCACTTAGTTGGCTTGAGATGGTAATAGTAGGGGCTCAATGCCAAAGAAAGTCGAATCAATACTACTGGGGAGCCTGTGACCCCTAGCGCAACGCAAAACGCGCTAGTGAGTTTTACGTCTTTCGACAGCACGTTCAAGTTATCTTCTCTTGCCCTTGAATATCACTTCTTACCCTTGTCCTCATTACATTTGTCCTTAACTTACCACCCACTTTCACTTCTCGATCACTCACACAAAACAGTTTCGAATTCAACCTTCCTGTGTTTGCCCCCAACTCACCACTCATCTACACTCAGAAGAACACTCACGCGACACAAGGGCGGACCTATTCGGCAATCCCGTCCTCCCCGTCGCATACCACATCCCCGTCCCACTCCCCGTACACTACAACGACGAGATTGACACCTTGCCGGCAGTGTCAGCAACTTCACCAACCGCTGGAATACCAAACTCGGATGAACAAACAACCACCAAGCGCACGAGCGCCAACATGAATCGCTATTCGAAAGTCCATTGTTTCCGCTACGGCAAGGTGAGCGACAGCGCATACGCCCAGATTTGGGGTGTCGGCGCGACCCTCGCCTCCACCGCGTTCCGCGACTGGCAGCGGAGCGCCCGCTCATACGTCGACGTTCTCCAAAACAACCTCATCGGGTATCCACGCTCGTTCCTCGTGAAATTCGCTCGAGGAGTCGTGGATTTCCACGTCTACGGCGTGCTCTAACACAACCTCGCACGAGAATGGCGTAGGCTCGAGCTGGCAGTCGAGGGCGAGGACCAGAACCAGCAACGCGAACGCGAGCAGGGGCCCGCGGTTTGAAGCCGCGTATAGAAAGTTACGGAGGGGTTTGACCGCGGAGATTCAGCGTCAAATTGACGCACAAACCGGCATCCACCCGACAAGCGGCGCATACAGCCAGTACTCGGCAGTACCGGGACACAGCCAGATCCTCACATCCCCGGGCAAGCGCAAGAGGCAGAGCAGTGAGGTGGCTGGGATCCAGAACGAGGTGCAGCGCCTCAAGGCCCTCGTGGCCGAGGTTCAAACCACGCCCACGACCGCCGAGCCGGTGGGAACTTTGGCGACGCTTTCCCCGCCAAAGCCCACGTACAAGGACCTGAGCGCGGCCGCCCGTGTGGCATTCTGGACTCGAAGACTGAACAAGGACGTGATAGTCTGGTGGTATGCCCGCTTTGCTGGGGTCGTGGATGTCGCGGCTACCATGCGGGACCCCGCTATGCGGCTCTTCCTTATGGATCGCATGATACGAGCATGCGACAATGTATTCAATTTCGTCATCGGCATCGAGCTTGCCAACGAGGAGCTTCGAGCCAATGCCGACATTCAGCTTCGCAGTAGCAGCGGCTTTGACCTTGAGACAGCCGACTTCATCCAAGCTTTCAAGGACCATTCGAGCGATTACAAGCGACGCAATCCTACAGCGGAGATTGACAAGTTGGAGAAGATCATGGTCCCGGCTGAGATAGCAACCCGCCTTGACGTCTAAGAAACGCATTGCCACTGAATTAACCACGCGAGCGCAGGGTCGAAAGACGAGAACAGTCTACTCGTGCGTTCAGTCTGACGTCCAGATCGGCACGATCAGTATCGTCACGCGCGACACAATGGGCACATTTTGATGCAAGCTTGCAAGGCCCCCGAACGGCTCGTGATATCAGACTGTCTTATAGCTTGCATCGCACATTGATATCAACTTGCCTGTGAGCCACCTTCAACGTATAGTGCCTATGTTGTCCACACCACGCTCGCCTTGCCCTTGCTCTTCTGTTGGAGCCCGCGTGAGCCAGAGCCCAGGTGTAACCAACCTTACTCTTACGTCTACACCTAGTAAGGAAGAGCACCGTTCCCTTATTGTTCTCGCCGGTGTGCATGGACAGACTGATGGTTTCGGCGATGCCGCAGCGGCGCGGCACTGATGGAGGCCGCTGTATAGAGACCGGAAGTTGGATCCAGATAGAGCATCTATCAGTCAACCAACTCGTCAACTAGTTGACTGCTTGCTTGTGGCTTTGGATCCGTCATCCCTTAAACACCCGGTCAACTATTGACTCGAGCAATGAGGTCGCATTACTAGGAATTCAGTATTATCATGGAGCAGTCAATCGTTTGACTAAGCCGTCAGCGATATTAAGCAGTCAACCAGTCGATTGACTGATAGAATCACTGGACCGTCCAGAAGACTCGGTTCCGATTTCAGGGAGAACATGTGTGAGCCAGTGGTGTAGGAGGTCAAGAGTGTAGGTAGGTAGCAGGAGGTGAGCGCTGTTGAGGAAGACTGTGAGAAATAATGAAGACATGCACCTTTCTAGAGTCATCGCACCTCATCTGGAGCAAACGAGCAAACAACGAGTAATTCGTGCAAGGGAGAGGGTATAGTACCTTGTATAAGTTGAAGCCGTGGAAGATGCTCTCGAAGGCAAAACATCGCTGCCTCATTAATTTTGTCTTCACTATATCGCAAAGGTATTGTTTTGCGCTCTTGCTACTGCTCGTTGCTCTATGGCCACTTGAATAAGCGTTATTTCCTTTCCGAGTATAGCGCTCAGAAGCGCGAGTAAAACTTGTCTCGATAACTAGACACTCGCGAATCATCTTGTCAGATCTCATTAGATATCTTTTGATGTAAGGAACACTCTTGATTGACAACATCTACCTTTATTATCTAGTAGGTAGTCCCTCGAGATGTAGCGTGCTTATACAAACATGTGCATCAGGATCGAATTATCTATCGAGCAAGCTTACACCCTGCTCGCTTAGATCGCGCCGAGCGCGGCTGTCGCCGACCGACTTCACGTCTTGCCGTATAGGACACAGGTACAGAAAATGTAGCGAGTGTTTGTTGTCGACTTCGTTAAAGAACACGTCCTAAAGGAATGCTGAGCAATCTGTAGACGCGTAGACGGATAGTAGGACCAATGTTGACGCTATTGATTGTAGGTTTGCTCTAGAGACAATCAGAAGGGTATGTGAGATCCGAGCAAGAGCAATTATTACGAGAGCTTAAGAGTTCAGCAGGGCAGCTACATTAGTAGTATGAGTATACACCCGTTCGCGATCTTGGTATTCCCGACCCACGAGAAAGCACAAGAGCAACAGAAGTATTTGGCAAAGACCTTCACACACACCACCATCACAGTCGGCCTCCAACACGCCGGCTTGCAGTATGGTGCGCTTGGTGATTGCTCAAATACTGGCCATGTATTCTGTGTGACTGCAGGTACTTTGATGGCCGCCTGGGAGGCCAACAAGATCAGCGCCAACAATCTGAAGATTATACTGCTGCATGACCTCGACCAACTGGCAATTCAAGATCATATAGACCGCGGCATCTGTGCCATGATCAAGAAGCGCGAGCAGACTCAGCCTGTCAAGAGGATTGCTACCATCAGCAATCTTCCGCGCCTTCATACCTCCGACCGCGATCACAACAAGTTCGAGAGGTTGTTCCACAATGTCAAATTCGAGATCACGCAAACTAGGCAGTATATGCTCCACTGTGGCATCCAAGAGGCCTGGATGGGTGAGCATCACGGTAACCTGGGCTAATCCTCCGAGAACTGTCGCGCCGACGGCTACTCCGCGTTCAATGACGAGAAGTCTCCCGTTCGCATCCTTCTCTGCACTTTCAGTCGCAATTTCCGGTTCAAAGGCACCCCGGACGTGATTAGCATGGGTCCAGCGTGCGGGATGTACAGCCAGCTGATTTACCCCTGGGTTGACCTCCTATCACTTGCCGTGGGCGCCCACCTTTGGCAGGTGGCATCAGACGCAAGTGAAATGTCATAGGAGTCATCGCGGAGTCAAGCAGTCAAGCGGTGAACGGGAGCATCAAGCGGTCAACGGGAGCATCAAGCAGTCAACGGGAGCATCAAGCAGTTAAAGTGAGCATCAAGCGGTCAACGGCAGCATCAAGCACTTAAGGAGAGCATCAAGCAGTCAACCGGAGCATCAAGCAGTCAACGGCAGCATCAAATAATGAACAGCAGCATCAAGCAGTCAACGCTAGCATGAAGGAGTCAACGGTAACATCAAGCAGACTGAAGCAGTCAACGGCAGCACCCCGCCGTCAATATTAGCGCGGTAGTTGACCCCGGCGCTAGGTCTATCAAAGACAGCTGATCCCGTGCGTTGTAGTGTCAATCGTCACTTCACTGCCGCGCGACCTATTTGCATCGAAACCGGCGGGACACTCAATCCCACTCGTGCCCTCGTCTTCTCCGTCATCTATCGTTGCGAGACCGTCCTCCTCATCATCGGCGCGTATCGTCGCTTTGTCCGACTTCCTCGCTGACTGTTGTTGTCTTTCTTCGCCGAGCTGTCGTTATTTTTCTCCGGCGTGGACTTGCGCTTCTCTTCTTGTTCTTCTTCTTCGGGTTAGTCTTTGGCGCCAGCTCTTGTGTGTAGTGAGTCTTGCTGATGCCAAGGGACTGCCGCAGCTTCGCTGCTCGGGTCTCGTCGATATCACCTTCCAGGGTTTCACACGCTCCCGTCGCGTCAGGCCCAGGTTCTACATGACATTGGACTTACTCATAGTGTTGTCGTTCGCGTTTCCCGTGATCAAGCAATTGTTTCAATTAATTGCATTGACGAATAATCGTCGTTGTCTTGATCTTACCTAAACACCAACTCTAGAGCTGCTCGGCGATACTCGGCATTTCTTCCAGGTCTAGGATATTACTACGCGATAAAAAATGCTATCATCCATGCAACCAACTAACTGACCACCGTTGATCTGAGCTGGGCGCTGTGTCTGGTCCCGACCCCGTTTGACGTGTCGAATAGGGCATCTAGTGACGTCTTCGCAGACCACATTCTGGGCTGTGGTCACAGCAACGCTGTCTTCACGGTCCCTCGCACTGGAGAACAAGCCGAGTCGAACACGAGTCACGAGAGGCTTGATCCAAAAATGCGATGAGAGTTTGGGCACTACGAGGTGGCAGCTCAAGCCGTGTCAGCATGATTTCATCCTTTAGTCGTTCTTGGGATTGACATCGGGCCAGCATATCATGGACTCACAGAAGGACTCAGAGGCAGGAATGCAGCCCAGCTGCTGCTGTCGGTGAATCTCAAAATCCGCGATCGACGCTCTGAACGTCTGGCGAGGTACGTCCGAGGCTGTTTGACCTCTGACGGGAACCGGGTGGACATCAATCGAGCCGAGCAGCACCGATTACTTGCCCGATGCATTGCTCTGATGAGCCGCGTGGAGCTCGCATTCCGTGAGGCTCCAGTCGCCAAGCAGCCACAACACCTTGGCGATGTTGGCACCGTCAGCATTGCAGCAGACGCTCGTAACATCATGTGCCAGGCCCATATGACAACCTCCCGACGGCGAACATCAGATCCTGTCCAGCGTGAGTTAGGAATGGAGAGATGGTGTGAGGACCAACGCCACCAATGCTCATGGTCAACCGCGGCTCGGCCTCGTGGCGAGCTGGGGTGTACAAAGGAGAGTGACATGTTTGAGGGGCTGCCTGCCATTCACCCGCCATAGGTTCGCCACGGTGGTAGGAGGCTGCAGTAGGAGGTCCAGCTAACGACTATCAGCCGCTCTACCGCACACGATCGAAGGCGGCAAATGTTGCAATGGCTTGCATGCTCGCTAACGGCTTGGACCTAGAATCGTGATCGGGCATGACCTGATGTCAGCAGAGAGGAGATGACGATGATGATACTGTGCATTCCAATACTAGGTGGCGAGTCCGCGTTGGCATATCATTCTGGTGTGAGAGGAAAGATACGTGCAGCTACCCCAGGCTCACATCGCCCACGGTCGTCTCGAATATGCTCTCGAGACCATTGAGCTGTTTTCGGAAAAGATGATGGATTGCTCGATCGTGCGAGAGAATGTTATGAGCCTCTTCCGCGAAGCAATGCAGCAGTTCCTTGCTGCGACGAGCTGGGTCTCGCAATGTCATGGATTGCGTAGCGCCACACTTGTATTCGACCGAGGTTGCAAAGAACCGATCACGCGATGGACACCGGCCGATGCGCCCTTCATCAGGTCTTCGCTTGCGGAAGGTTTCGTTGGCTTGGAAGATGGAGAATATCGCAAGCTGCCGTGTCCGAAGCACACAACGTGCCGATGGGTGGCGACATGGTGCCGATCGTGGCCTCATCAGGATGCTGTGTGAGATCTCGCTAGATTTATTGGAGCCTCTCCACAATGGGTCCAGGTAGGCAATGACGCGGGAAGATTACCCGAATGAGACATGACAGGTTCGTGGCGTACTTGGAGCGCTTGGCCAACCAGTCCGAAAGTGCCCATTTCGATCCATGTTGGCTGTGGCTTGGAAAGAAGGTGGGAAGGCATCAACCTACCTACTACTATGAAGAAGTGTAGGTTGCGGTAGACCGATTCGCACGTCACGCAGATATAATAACGGGGCCTTTGCCTGTTGAATCCTAATCCGCCTCGTTGTCCAGCACATGCGCCCCTGAGTGGACGAGGTTGGACTCGGCGTGTCGCAATGCGGGACGACTCTGGACGTGGGGCGGCTCAGAAAACGTGCCGGGTGCGGGTGCACGCCGCTGCCAAGCTCGAGGTGGTCGTCCTGAGCGGCGCCCTTCCAATGCCGTTGGGGACGGCGCGCAGTGGAGACATGTACCTCAGCGACATACCTCCTGCCTCCCGTCCTAATCATCACAGTACCTACATGTATGCTCACCTCATGCAAAAGTGACATACAACATTCGAGATTGGCATCTGCACGGAAAAGGGTACCTGCGTCGGTAGACCGAGAGGCGTTCCTTCCGCGTGGTCCATCAGACAATGGATACGCATTGGGTTGCATGCATTGTTGTGCCATGCTGCAGCACGCAGGAGAGGGGAGAGGTCAGGTCCTGTGATGATAAGTGGCCAAGATTCGAGGTGTGCAAATAGAGTTCCGGCTAGCGCCTCGGACCTCCGTCCGGGTCGCTGGGCACTTCACCTCGTCCTCTCCCAGCGCCATGGACAGACAACGACCACATCCTGCCGCCCATGTCATCACAGAAACAATTCCGCCTCAATCGCTGATCTAGCAAGAATCAAGATGACCCGCAGGACTGAGAGCGGCGATGGCACGGCGCTGCTTGAGACGGGCAATGCGGCACCCACGACTGCCGAAATACCGGATCCTCGACGAAGACCTCTGGTGATGTGGCCCATCGGACAACGCCATGTGGCAGCGACCTGCTTCTCGATGGCACAATACACGCGCCTGGTGATGACGCAGAGTGAGGCGCTCGCGCTGACTTCGCCTGCTGGTGTAGTAGGGTGCGGGCATGGAAATCTAAGCCTAAGCAACTTTGCTTTGCGGAATGAGACCCGAGCAATCGTTCCGTGTCGAAAGGAGGAAATGGCTTTAAGCTCCTACCCTCCGACGATGCCACTAATCATCCTCCGGACGTACAGAGGGAATGCTGCCTCGACGTTCGCGTTGGCTTACGGCACAAATTCAAGGGCAGTAGTCATGGCGAGCGCTCATCATGCCATTCGGGGCAGGGCAAGCACCGGCGGGATGTCTCAACCGCCAAGTACCTGCACATGCTTTCCGATCGACTCGTCTGGCTCGTAACGGTCCTTATCCACGGCATAGGGGGATGTAGGTTCTCAGCAACGGCAAGGCAAAGGCTCCGTGATGCTTTCCATGGACCACTCTCTGGAGACCCCACATGCCTGGTATGGGCGGTCCTGCTCATCTTGAGATGCAGGCCCCCAATTCAGCAATGACGGGTAGTATAAGAGCTGCCTTCCTGTTCGTCGTCAAGACTTTCTCAGCACAAGCCGTTAGTACTTCGTGCGGCGACCACCGCCTTTGTCCATCGTTTTAATCCCACCTTCGCTGTAAGAACGCCATGCGTTCCTTTGCCAAGGCGGTCCCAGTGGCGTTTGCCGCTGTCGCCGCCGCCGCCCCTGTCGCCGAGCCCCTGAATGTAGGTGCTGGCCTCGGCGGTGCGGGGACCTTGAGTGTTTCCATCCTGGGGGGCACCTCCACAACAAAGACAGCAACTGGAACCAGCACCGGAACATCAACGACATCTGCGGCCAACTTGGTTACTACCCTCACGGGTTTATTGAATGGCGTCAGCACTACCACTCTGACCGGAGTCCTCGTCACCTCGACGACAGTCATACCACAGGTCACGTCTTTGGTCACCAGTGTCGTTGGTACAAGCAGTATTGTCATTTCATCGGTTCTGTCAGACGTCACCTCGACCGTTACCAGCCTGGCTTCCGCTGGCACTGCAGTCGTCAGTGTCGTTCAGACCAATCCAGCTGGCGGTCTTTCAACAGCCACCAGCACAATTCTTGGCCAGCTCACGACTTCGACAAGTACTGGAAACATTCTATCGACAGCAACGGCCATTATTGCGACTTCTGTCGGAACGGATGCGTCTGGTGAGCAATTATGGGGCCGGGAGGGTGCAAGATACCTTGTGGACTGACCAAGGGACATTTCTAGGAATTGTCTCAACCGCGACGAATATTCTTACTGGAAGCCTAACAACAGCCGTGACAACGGACTCTTCAGGACTTCTCGCGACGGTGACCGGAATCGCGACAGGGACAGGAATTGCCACGGGCGTCGTGTCGACTATTGTGAGTGAGGTGCCCACGACTGAGACCCAGACCGGAGTCCTCGCCACAGGGGTCAGTGAAGTTTCGGGGGCCGTGAGCACCGTTACATCCCTCGTTTCCCAGCTATTAGACACTACGAGCGTAATTCTCAGCAGTGATCTCGTTGGCGCCACTTCTTCGCTTGCATCGATCGCTACCAGCGACCTCGACAGTCTGACTTCGTCTCTTGGAACCGCGCTAAGCACTAATGTGGCCACCTCCATTATCAGCAACATCGTGAGCTCAGAAGCATCTGTGCTCACCTCAGATATTGGGGCTGCGACATCTACGATTCCGACAAGTGACCTCGCCGCGATATCCTCTGCTATCAGCTCTGTCATCTCGAGTGACCTAGGCGGCCTTAGCTCGACAATCGGTACCGAAATCAGCGGGCTCGCCACCACAGTCTTGACGACGGACGCATCCGGAATTTTGTCAACGGCGACGGTTTTGGCAAGCGATGGGATTTCCAGCCTCGCGAACGCTGGCAGCACTGGCATTGGCGCTGGCGCGCTCACGTCCGAAGTCGCGAGTCTTTCTCAGGCTTTGACGAGCGAGATCGCGTCCATTTCATCGACATTGACGAGTGTCCTGGCTGCTGAGACGAGTGCCAACCTCGCTGGCGAGACGAGCCTAGCAGCCTCTCTGGGCTCCCAGGCCGCCGCTCTGTCTTCGCAGTTGAGCAGCGAAATCAGCGCGATTTCGTCGACTATCACAAGTCTGCTCGGTGCCGCAACTAGTGGCGCGATCGTTGGCGAGTCATTGACATCGGAAGTCGCAAGCCTATCTGGCTTGTTATCTAGTGACATTGGCGCCATTTCATCGACTTTGACCAGCGTTTTAGCTGCCGAGACGAGTGCCAACCTCGCTGGCGAGACGAGCCTAGCAGCCTCTCTGGGCTCTCAGGCCGCCGCTCTGTCTTCGCAGCTAAGTAGCGAGATCAGCGGAATTTCGTCGACTATCACGAGTCTGCTCGGTGCCGCAACTAGTGGCGCGATCGTTGGCGAGTCATTGACATCGGAGGCAGCAAGCCTCTCTGGCCTTCTATCTAGTGACATCGCCGCCATTTCGTCCACATTGACGAGCGTTTTGGCCGCTGAGACGAGCGCCGTGGCCCTCGGAGACACTAGTCTGGCAGCTTCATTGGAATCCCAGGCACTCTCCCTCTCATCTCTGCTAAGCAGCGATATCAGCGCGATCTCATCGACTATCACGAGTCTGTTGGGTGGTGCAACTAGTGGTGCAGCAGTTGGAGCTCTGCCCTCTGAAGCGGCAAGTCTTTCTGACATTCTGTCGAGCGACGTCGGCGCCATTTCGTCAACACTGACGAGTGTTTTGGCCGCTGAGTCGAGCGCCGTGGCCCTCGGAGACACTAGTCTGGCAGCTTCATTAGGATCGCAGGCGCTTTCTCTGTCCGCTCAATTGAGCAGCGATGTTGGTGCCATCTCGTCCTCTTTAGCAGCAATCAGCGCCGCAGAGCCGAGCGTCATTGCGTCGCTGACTTCGGACGCCGTGAGCATTAGTCAAATCGCCAGCATCACAGCGTCTCTAGCCAGCGAGACAAACGCCCTGTCGAGCATCCCCGCAGAAGTTTCGTCGATTTTGTCTGCCGCAACGAGCGCGGCCGCCGCCGGATCTAGCGAGATTGGCGGTCTCTCATCAGCAATTTCCAGCGTTCTGGCCGCTGAGACTAGTGCTGGTCTTGCAGGGGATACCAGTCTCGTGGCAGCGCTGAGTTCAAACGCAGCTGCGCTTTCCGCTGACTTGTCGAGCGACGTCAATGCCATATCATCGACCGTTTCCAGCATCCTTGGTGTTGCGTCAAGTGTCGCGGCCGCGGCTGGAACCAGCGAGGTCGGGGCTCTCTCATCGGCATTTTCAAGCGTATTAGCTGCTGAAACGAGTGCGGATCTGGCGGGAGACACGAGTCTGGCTGCTGCTTTGAGTACGGTAGCAGGCTCACTCTCTGCCCAAATTACTAGCGATATCGGGGCGATATCGTCCACAGTGTCCAGCATTCTCGGCGCTGGTACAGATGCTTCTCTTCCTGGCGAATCGACTCTGATTGGCTCGTTGACGTCGGAAGTGGCTAGCCTTTCTTCAGTTCTGTCAAGCGACATCAACAGCATCTCCGCCACGATCTCAGGAGTCTTGTCGGCCGCGAGTAGCGCCGATATCGCGGGCGAAACCAGTTTGGCGGCATCACTCAGTCTGGACGCTTCGAGTCTCTCGTCGCTGCTCTCTGGCGAAATCCAGAGCATCTCTTCATCAATCACAGCGTTGTTAAGCCAAGAGTCCAGTGTCGTGGGAGCATTTCCCACCGGCGTTTCGGACTTGAGTGACATCAACAGCCTCAGCTCTGAGATTTCATCCGTGTTGTCTGCTGCGAGCAGTGCTGGACTTGCTGGTGAGAGCAGCCTTGCGGTCGCCTTGTCATCGGAGGCTGGATCGCTCTCTTCGGACATTGGGGGTATTTCTCAGATTGCTACTGCGACTTCTGGCTTCTTGTCCGCGGCAGCCAGTCAAGCAGCCGGACTTACCTCTTCATTTGCCATCGAGACCAGCGCATTGGCCAGCATCACGTCGGAACTTTCCTCTGCGTTATCAGCGGCTTCGAGCGCCGCTCTTGCAGGCGAAACCTCTCTCGCAGGGTCTCTCAGCTCTGTGGCCGGCGGTTTGTCCTCTGAGGCAGCAACGTTTTCTTCGATCCTAGGCGAAGAGACTTCATCCCTGTCTGACGAACTCTCGACCATTACTTCCCAAATTTCCGCCGCCTTATCAGCAGCTACGAGTGCCGCTCTAGCTGGCGATACATCGCTTGCAGGGTCTCTAAGCTCTGTAGCCGGTGGATTGTCCTCTGAGGCAGTCACTTTGTCTTCGATCTTGGGAGTGGAGACCTCATCACTTTCTGGAGAGCTTTCGATCATTACGTCTGAGATCTCGTCCGCGTTGTCTGCAGCTTCGAGTGCCGCTCTAGCTGGCGAGACATCGCTTGCAGGGTCTCTAAGCTCTGTAGCCGGTGGATTGTCCTCTGAGGCAGTCACTTTGTCTTCGATCCTTGGGGGTGCGACCGCGTCAATCCCGACTTCGATCCCTAC